>VZRH01002379.1:1314825-1325411 GCA_013397555.1 Urocynchramus pylzowi
CGGTGGGGGGGGGGGGGGGGGAAGCAGCAGCAACTTTATTTAAATACCTTTTCTTGAAAAGTTAGCCCAAAGAGGCATTGACAAGGTCATTCAGAAAGTGAAATAATTCAGTTCTGGTAAACCTTGACTCTCCTCTGCTGTTTTGCTAGGAAGCACTTTACATCCACAGCTTTGAGTTCTTTCCAAATTGAAAGCCCTTCCCCCACATGGCTTCAAATATTTAGAAACAAAAAAGGTGTTTGTTTGTTTGACATTGTTTTGTTTTGTTGTTTTTTTTTTTTTAAATTTGATTTCTTCATTTACGTCTAAAATAGCTCAATCAAAGTTTAGGATCATTTGTGCCAGTAAAATATTCCAAGGTAAAAACAATCCCAAGCCTTCTTCTTTTTTTTTTTTTTTTTTTCTTGAGAGAGAGAAATTTTTTTGTGCATACTTGTAATAATTTGCTCTAAATTCTAAAATTAAGTGGCTCAGAGGCTGCCTATCTGTTTTCATTTTATTCATTTTTATTACAATGTTTAATTATGTCCACTGAGGCCCAAATCCATGCCCACTGAAATGAATAACAGAACTTCCAGTTGCTTCCAGTAAACTGAGCTTCAATCCTATATCAATGTTGCAAAGCTCTGTTACATTACATGAGATTGCCTTCTCATAGGCATATCTCTATATATAGATATAGATATAAGAATTCCTCAGCATGAATCACTTATGTGTATGCAAGGCAGATATATCTTGCACAGAGGAAAATGCATGATTGCACATCCTTGTCTGCAGGAATGGTATGGGTGCAGGGACAGGTATACAAGCATGTCTGCCCTGGTATACCTGCATGTAAGGACATATGTGTGCTTATACACACATACAGGCAAATTCAGATTCAGACATTCCCTACTAGCACACAAAACTGTGGGCCTGGCTACACAGAGTACAGACACATCAGTACTTTCTATTTCTCAAGTATGTTTTTCTAAACTGGTTCCCACCTTCCTAGATTCATCTGTGCTTTCTCAGGTTGTTTTTTAAACCAACCAATCCCCCTTAATTCTCACATTTTTGATACAGTAAAGCAGATCAATACAGAATGGCTATCCTCTTCTGGAAGCAGTTTGCTTTCATTTGCTAAACTTAAAATATTTGATTTGGTATGTCAAGCGGGGGGGGGGGGGGGGCGGGGGGAAAGAAAAAAAACAACAAGGGAAAATAGGCTTGTTTTCTAAAAGCCGAGGAGACCGCATTAAAAAAAAAGATGTGAGCAAATCATCTCATATGATGATTCATGGTCACATTTCTCAGTATCTTGTAAAAAAATATTGTTTATAATTTCTGATCTCTCTAGATTTCCAGGACTTCTAACATCCCTCTTTTACCCCTCTACCTATTTCCTTCCTGCATTATTTTCCTTGCAGCTTTTCACTCCAGTGAATCCCTGCCTTTTACATAAACTAGAAGAGAGAAACGATCTCCAGTCAGAGCAGCTACAGATAAGCATGAAGATCTCTGGGATTCAGAATCCAATTAGGTAAAATAAGGGTTTGCAGGAAAATTGCCTCGTGTGGAGCAAAAAGCCTTTGGAGTGTGCCCTCTCGTGGCAGTTCTTTATTCAGCATGAATACTTTTACCCTTAAATACAGTTCTTTTCAAAAGAAAATTGTTGAAATTATTCAAAATGCATAAGCGACACATCCTTTGGGTTTTTTTCCCTCGTGAACTACCATCTTAGTTGTATAAGGTAGGTATCTTCTGGGAAAATACATGAATATATACATACATGTATCCCTCTGCACATAAAAGTAGGCATTACATGATCAAGTCAATTCACCTGGAATTCTGTATGAAGTGGTACAAAACAGTGGAAGTGGTCTAAATAGCTGGCAGACTTCTCTTTTTTCCCCCTGGAATTTCTCCTGAAAATAAACCTTTAGATTTCTGTATTTCCATCCGATAATTTCCATCCTGTCACCTTCTTGGGGGCTGATGTTAGCAACCCATTTCATTGGTAGTTTAGTTGCCAGGATCAAATTCAGTTGGCAGAATCCCAGATCTGCCTAATAAGCTGTCTACTTGAAATAATGAATGAGTTAGTAGCCAATCATATTTATAAGGATTGACAATCTCTGTTATCGAACCTGTTGGATTTTACTTGTCACAAAATTATATGACCCCTCTCCTCAAAAAACTATTTTTAAGACTTAGAAGTAACACACAGAATTCTGGCACAGCTTCCCTTACAGCAGAACTAATCAAGGTTAGTAATCTTAGTTTGATATGCAAGTAGAAAGTAATTTTCATGTTTTACTTGTAAGAGTGCCAAAGGACAGTAGGGTGCATTTGTAACTTTTGCCCAATACTCACAGTCATTAGTTTTGCAGAGATCTGTCTGGATTTGTTAGCTGTGAAAACTACCTGCCAACTATTTGCTGATTTCCTGGACATAACTACACCTGTTCTTCAGACAATTTTACTGCATTTATTTCCCCGTCTAATTGTCTGAAGTCTGTGCTTGTTTGAATTTTGGTTTATTTTAGAAAATAGCAGTCTCAAGATAGAGCCGCATGCAAAGGATGCTGCTTGTTCATTCACTCAATTTCTTTGTATGTTTGAGAATATTGCTGATAAAAATTGGAAATACTACTTTTTTATAAAGGCAAGTAGTAAATGTGGCAAGTACTAAAAAAGGCATGGGGAAAAGCTGGTTTATGTCAAGCCATACCCAAAGAAACAAGAAGCCTAAAGTCTTATTTTGCTTTTTGTAGGCTTTTTTTGATAAAATATGTGATGTTTTCATTCATTTTCATTGATTTTTTATTGCCCTCTATCGAGGCAGAGTGAGTTTGATGTTAAAAGCAGGAAACATGTTAACCTGGCTATGAGCGGAACATGTTTGTTCTCCTGCTTGGTGTTGAAACTTCTTCATGTTATTCCCAGTTCCCACAGAATGAAAAGTGGAGACTGTCCCTGTGGCTATATTCTATTACTGTCTTTTTAACTCATACTTCCTATATGACATGTCACTTGCCTTTTTTTTTGCCTCACTTTCCTTTACAGTAAAAAAATACTGGTTTAATATTTGACAGGAATAACTGCCAGTGCACAAGAGGGTGGGATCTCAAGTAGGGTTTACTTAAGTTGTTGCAGCATTGGCACCTGTAAAATGTGGTAGATTCTCTGATGTTAGCAAGTCACCAGATGAATGGCTGTAGATGAAGAATATGCTTCAGTAATCTGAAGTTACTCCACAGAGTGGATTTATCATTTCCACTAAAGCCCAAACCAGAGCTTGATTTTTAGGTAGCTAATAGTCCCTCCCTTGTCCCAAATCAAAGAGGTTATGGAAAGGTAGCAGGTATGGAAAAAATGGACAGAGCAGCCCTCCTGCCTGGGCTTCCAGGATCGTCTTAGTACGAAGGAAGAGAACTGTGGCAGGGAGGAGAAGGCACGAGAACACAGTGAATGCCCCTGTCCTGCAGCTCCATAATGTAAGTCTTCTTCAAGTAATTTGTCAGCAACAGTAGGACAACACTATGTAAATCAAGCTGAGTGACAATGTTGGTGGCTGGTGGCGGGGGATCGGTGGCAGGATGATTGGCCAGTGTGTGGGCAATGGCATGATTTCTGCTGCTCACGTGACCACAAGAGCCAATGGCTTCAAGAGCCGCTGTTGGAGGGTATTGTACAGAGTAGGCATATATCAAATTCCAAATTCCTTTGTGTCAGAGCTCAGGAGAGACAATAATGTGTTTACAAATGAATGCGACGCACACAGTGAAGAGAAACCACTGCTCATGCCATATGTGTTCCACTGTGCTTAGAGCAAGCTGCTGAAAACCAGGTGGGGAATCCAACTCATAGATAGCTTAGAGGTTTCCTTGCTTTTATAAATTCATTTCTAAATTAATGCTGGGCTACTACCCCTGCTTATAATGACCTCTGGCACTGACACTTTCTCCCTGCTTTCTGAAGTGGAGGGGATGGAAAAAACTGAAAAGCCTGAGCTCTCATGCTGAAAGAACTGATAAAATGTATATTGACAAGGACTCCAAAGGCAAGGGCTCCTTGTGCTGTTGGAAATCAGACAGCCAGTAGGAATGTCTGCACTTAAAAACATGCACACTTCTTGTGCATGGCTTCCCTGCAATCAGAACATCTGAGTCAACAGGTTTTCAGGACTGGAAACTCTGAGTGTTGTCTTAATTGTTTATACTGCTGTAGCAAACTTTTAAACAAAAATGCTTGGAGTTCCTTTGCATACTTTGCCTACCATATGCTGTACCAAACAAAACAATGACATTCTTTTAAAACCGTCTTGGCAACAGGAAAAATGCTTTGGCTAGACAGCATCATAAAAAGTTGCTGTTAGTTAGATGATAGACTTATTGCAAGTAACTGCTATTGATGCATGCACTAGCATACCCACATACACTAACAGATTTATGTGCAGATACACATACGTTGAATTAAAATGGGTTCTGGTCCTATTCATTTAGGAACAAGACAGCAAAGTACAACTTTAGAGCTGTTTCCTATGAGCAGTTTATGTGAGCCTTAAGATTTTACTTACTAAATACGTATATTCTGGGCTCTTACTGTCTAAGAGTTAGAGGAAAAAGAACTGTGAAAGAGTTCAAAATACACCCTACCAAGGTTGCATTTTTTGGCAGGAGTGTTTTAGGAGCAGAATCTTTTTTCCAGTATGCAGAAGTCTGCATTACAAATTGGATCAGCTACAGCAACTTGTCCAGTTCTATTGAAGTCATCTGACAGTCCCTGCAACTCTTTATTGCCGAAGATGCTGTGTTAAATTAAAAAAAAAAAAAAAAAAGGGGCAAAAAAAAAGGGCAAAAAACTACAAAAAAGCCATCTCACTTCTAAAACTTATAGCTGCATCTGATTTTATAACTTCCACTGTAATTTTTAAATGAAAGGGCTGTTTCTGAAGTAGTTTGCAGTTCACTTTCTGTCTCAATAAACTCCCCAAAAGGCTACAGCCTTTTTTCTTTTACCATCAACTCTGCAATCCAGCCCTTTACTGCAAGTACTCTGGATTTACAGGCAGAGTTTGGAGGACCCTGCTGCAGCATGACTTTATGTTCAAGATTGGTTAAAGAGCTTCCTCCCTGTGTGACTGACTGTGTTTAGCAAGTGTAATCTGTAGCCAAGACTAAGTCAGAAAAATCAAATTCCTTCAGAGTTCTACCCCCCATCCCATTCCTCCTTCTCCCTTCTCCCAGGTCTCATCCTACATCCTTGCAGAAAACATTATTGCTGAGGAGAAGAAAATAAGTTAATTGCAGTTTTGGCACAAAGGATACTTTTCAGTTTGGGCAAAAAGGATATTTTACAGGGTTTTTTTTTTAAAGCACTCACCTGATTCTGCAAAAGTGATGATTTCTGAGGTTTGCTCCACAACTTCATTCATTTCGGCTCTTCTTCCAACATCATCCTCTATTTCCACATAACCATCCTCTCCCACCTTTCCCACGTGGAGTTTTTTTATGGCATTTAAAAGCGCTGCCTTGGGCACTGGCTGGGTGATATTAGGTCTGTCCCTCAAGTGCAACATGTTCAGTATGTGCTTCTTTACTGCTTCCACCATCTCAGGCTGTGAGCTGGGCACATCCTTTGAGAGCGTGGCAAGGGCACATGATGGACAGTCAGTGACTGAGCTGTGCCCCTCGGATCCTGGGGTTGGGGAACTCCTCACTATAATCCAGCAAAGCACCAACAGAAATCCTCTCTTCCAAAGCAAAGGCATCCTGGCAGCAAAAGTTGTTGTGATTCCCTTTTTAAAAGGCCCTGCTTTTCCTCCCCCTTCACGAACAGTTTTTTTGGGGGCTGGTTTAGTTAGTTAGTTTGTTTGTTTGTTTTTCCTTCTCTTCAGCAAATTCTCTGGAACAAGAACCAAAAGTTTTCTGTGAAGTTTTGTTTGCAGGTTCCCTCTCTGAATGCAATAAGTGCTGTAGATGTTTGTGGCTGTCAGGGAGAAGAGTTCTGACTCTGTCTCAGAGTAGGAGAGAGACACAGAGAGAGGGAGAGAGAGAGAGAGGACGGATTGGCCTAAAGTGAGTGAGTGAATGAGAGAGGGAGGGAGTTTTGTCTGTGAGTAAAGGCTATGATTAGGAAGGGGGAGGAACAGGCAGGCTGGCTTCCTTATGCTCATTGCTCCCCTAACACACACCTCTCTTCAAATATCACCACTCGTGGTTCCTTCTCCCCCCTCCCTTTCTAAAATATCTTCTCATTCCTGTAAATANTTATCCCTTCAACAGTATCTCTGGCTTAACTAAACAGAGGAAACATGAATGAATGAAAAGAGTGAAGTCTTTAATGAGCACCTTGCTATTGGTCCTGCCTGGTATTGTTAGGGATAGCAGGAGATGTTAAATAGCTTGTGAATGAGGTGGGAGTAAGGACAGGGGCTTTGAATATTTTGAACAGAACATTATTCTGCCTGGAGTAGAAGAAAAAAAATCTTTTCTGCTCAGTTCTAAATGCTGGGGGTTATCAACACTGGCAAAAGGTCTGACAGGCACAAAATAACACTGTTGTTTTGAGGGCTCTATAATACATGATACACTCCTCAGCTGCAATATGCAGTCAGGAACTGAAAGCCTAAGCAGGAGTTGGTACATATATGTGACATGACATGGTAGTGCCATATAATAGCCCTACTTCTATGCTAGTCTGTGCCTGGAAGTTCTTGGGTAGATATATTTAGGTTTGGGGTTAATCAAGCAATGCCTCAAAAATGCTTTGAATGTGAAAAGTGTTACGTGTCATCTGGCCAAATCATGCTTGCTTCTGACTCAGGCAAATCCCTCATTGATGCCAATAATAATTCTGTCTGAGTGAAGGCTGAGTAAGATCTTCTACATTTGGCCCATTGTTATTAGAAGGCACTTATTACTTCATTCATTTAAATCACAGAGAGCAATCATAATACTAGAATAGGACATTGGAAATTAAAAGAAATCTCAAGCACTAGAAGAAGTTTCAACCAGTGTTGGTAGTCCCTTGTTAGTTTATGCCAGGGAGGGCTTCGCTCTGCAGTGAGAAGGCATTCCCTGTACCACTGCCATGGCTTCAGGTTGCCTTTACATTCTGTATCCTCTCTGTTCTGTTCCTTACCCAGCAAAGTTAAAGTTTTGCAAACTCACTTAATTTGAATTTGGTAATGGAAAAATGACAGCTATAACTATAAATTTTGAGATTCTTCCCTTTCAGGCATTATCTTGTACAGATTTTCTTAGAGCAGCTTCTTCGTTTTCAGTGTTTACCCTCTTTCTTTTCATTCCTTTCATTCTCTCTCTACCACATCTCTGTCTTCTCAGATGGGCTTACCTCCTACCCAGCAAATATTCCACTCTCAGTATATTACTGTCAACCATTGTATTTCAACAGTGGAAAGGAGTAATTTATAAATATAAGCATTGAAAGGTCTCTAATTTCCATGAGATGACTACAAGCGTATGGGCTAAGAGGCAAGGAATTATAGGTAGAGTAAATGAAACATACAGAAGTAATTGAACAATCAACCAAAGTCTTACAAATGTTATATATTGCTAGTCCTTTTCAATTAAGATCTTTTATAAGACTTTTACTGTTATAAGGCATCTACAGTACCCCCTCATCTGTGTTTTACTGACCTCAGTTACTATACTGTTATATACTGTTACACTTACAGGTCTGTCAGCATTATAAACCCTGCAGCCATTCTTATAAACACATCTTTGTAACACAAAGCTCACTATAATACATCAAATTTTCTTGGATCTTGTGAACAGACCAAAGTCTGTTGTAATTATAAGAAGCCTGAAAGTCAGCTTGAAATAGAACTAAAAGTTTAATTGGATGAAAAAATAATTTCAGATGAAAATATGCATTCATGATTAGATGTACTAACAGATGACATAATTAAAGGAGTTATATATAGTTTTAATATAGCACCTATCCTAACAGTGTCTGATGAAAAGTAAGGGAGCGGCATAAATCAAAATAAAATGCAGATAAGTATGTCTGGGTTCTTGCTGTGGGGTATATGTTTCTTGCCATATACTACAGGTACAGTTATCGCATACAATCTCTGTTACATAGAGGTATAGCATATTTTACTTGCATGCCATGATGATGACAGATTTAATGTTAAAGCATAACTTTCTAAAAGACACTGTTTTCTAAAAGAGAGTCTTCTAATACCGCTGATACATGATTTATTTGTACTTACATGTATATACATATATGTACAAAAATACATACAGAAATGTGTTTGAATACATACAAAAATGGTGGTTCAAACTCTTTCTAAAAATTACCTGAGCTGCAAAGTTCTGTATATGCATTCATTCAATGTAACCCTAACAGTATGCAACAGCATGCACAGGAATTAAAAGTTTCAGTTTGAAAGGAAAAAAGCTAATTGAAAGTTTTACCTCTCTAGTCCTGACTCTCAGAAGGAGACTGCTGTAATGTGCTTTAAGAACTGCTGAAGTTCCTCTTTGTGGTACTCATAATGTGAAGCTTTATACTGTACTTCTCATGTGTACACATCACATATAACGTCTGTCAAAAGTGGGCCGGATCACTGTGCTGGATTGGTTAATCCTGTTACATCAGCAATTGACTGTTTTTCCTGTATGAGACATACTTCTGGTAATTAATTATCTAATGGAAACTCCTCATTCTCTAGCATGACAAAATATCATGGATCAACTTGTGGTGATTTCTGTATCCATTTAAAGACTAGAACTTAAAATCAGACAAAGCAAACATTATGAGTCAGGAAGATATACTCCAACTTGTTGTATTGCATAGCTAGATATAGATATTATTAGATGTAGATAACACTGTTCTAGTTCAAATACAGTATTTGCCAGAAACTTAATTACTACTTTGCAAATTGTTTTCTTTTTCTTACATACTTAAGGATATACCAGATAATCTTTCTGCAAATTTGGATTTTTTTCAAATTCAGGAAAATGCATTTGAGTAAGCATCCTTTGGCTTTGGATGATTTTTTTTTTTTTTAATTCAATCTCTGAATAAATATGTCCTTCTGTTTAAATTAGGGATCCCTTTAAAGCTCTTTAAAAAATGAATCATATTGCTCCTGTCCAATTCTCCTGGCTCCTTGACGTGCAGATTGCATCACACTATTAAAAACTGTTTAGACATCTAAAAATAAATTACAGTGAATGACAGTTCACATTTTTTGCAAGTGTGGTATTAACACTTGTGGAATAAAATAAAAGGCAATTTTCATTTCAATTTACATTAATGAAAATCAGAAATAACTATGCCAATTAGGAAGTACAGAAGTAATACACAGAAGGTCAAAAGTAAATCCAAAATTCATCTCCTTTCTTAAACACATATAATAACTGGCTTTATGTGGTACCGTTTATGACAAATGTCATGATCATGCAGTATTTACTCATTCATAACACCCACTGATTACCAGAAAATCCCCATCCCTCAGATATTTTTTTTTTTTTTGGCCTGAATCGTACTTATAATTATATTTTTATGTCCTGTTGGTAATGTAACTTCAATCTATCTTGGAATATGGCTGATCTGCATCAAAGAAAGATTTCAAGCTTTCAATTTACAGTGATACCAGGGAGTCCTTATAGCAGCGTTGATCCCAACTGGTGCGTATGTGCTGTATTCACACAACAGCTTTGGTAGAATGAGAAAAAATCAGAAGTTAATGGGAAACACATGACCAGATACGTTGCTTTGTTTCCCATTTTTAATATGCATATAGTAAGTGAAACAGGTTGCAGTAGGTTTTCTGCAATCTGAGTTTGGTTGTTCCAGTTGTTACAAAGAACAGCGCTTTTATTTTTTTTTTTTTCTCCTTCTTTTTTTTCTTTCCGCCCCCCCCCTCCTTTCTTTTTCTTCAGGGACAGTGAGACACTTGCTTCAACAAACAGAAAATGAGCATGTATATACCCAGTTAGTCACAGGACTCTTTTTCGTGGGGGTCCTAAACCCAAGTTTTGCCAAATGACTTTTCCACCTTACAATCCTGTTTTTCTCAAGACCAGGCTGAGTTTGGTTTTAACTGACATCCTAAAACTCTTTGAAATTTGTTGCGTACTGGTAGTGCACTGCCTGTTGCAATTTGGCAGCTGACATATTCTCAGCAAGAGACCTTACATTGCATTGCTTTTACGGAGAATAGAAAATTTGCCCCGGGTGTAACGGAGCTGTCTTCTCCTTGGAGTCAGAGCGGTGCGGTCATACGGCTGTGGCCGTCATACCCCTCCTGGGGCAGCGCCCAGCCGGGACCGAGCTTCTCCCACTACGGCGGCGGGGCAGAGGATTCCCAGTGAGAAAGTGTGTGGTCCGTGACAAAACGAGAAAGCTACCGAGGGAAGCACAGTAAGCATGTATGTGATTTATAGCGCAGGATAAGTTCTGAAAGGAGTTTAGGAGAAGTGAAAAGCATTATTCGTTTGAGAGCATGCTCCTTATTGCCTCGGGGAGTTTGTGTATAGCTTTACCAAAGGCCTAATGAAAGCTTTACTCGGTGACTAATTTTATTCACACCTATTTCTCTCTTTATAAATATTTTTCTTCCCATC
>VZRH01002379.1:1325430-1341082 GCA_013397555.1 Urocynchramus pylzowi
TTTGTTGAACACAGCAACACCTGCTGGCAGTGGTCCGGGAGTACTGCTGGAAAGACCCACTGATCTAACTCTTCAGACCAGCTGCCATTAAGCACTGCCAAGCCATATTAATGAGCTGCCTCTATTTTTACCCCTTCCTGCCAGAAAGGGCAGTTGCTCTTGGGAAAGACTGTAGCTGGGTTTGGTTTTTTCGTTTTCTGATTTTTTTTTTTCTGTCAGCTTCAGAGTCCAGATAATCATTGTTCAGTTGGGATTTCTAATTCAAATTCTGATACCACCAACTGAGACCACATAAAATATTGGAGTGATGCTGAGCCTATCTTGCTGTATCTTGTATTTTAGTTCCCTGCCGGATCAGAAATAACTAAAGGAATTGGACTGAGAAAGAAAGGTTAGTACTCCAGCAACCTGTCTCTCTTTTTTTTTTATTCATTTCCTAATTGTGGATTTTCACTTACAAACCATTTTAAAAAAATGGCCCAATGCCACTTCGTTATTCACCCACTGGATATTGTGTGATTTACTGACTACTTTGGAATCCTGAATTGTATACAACAGTATCTGTCCATCTCCATGCTTTGAAGAGCACCCACTAGAAAACACACTGGCACAGATTTTCATGCAAATCAGCTGGAATTTCACTCTATTGTACCTTATTTTCCTGTCATAATAAGAAAAGATATGACAGAAACTTACATTTAGAAGTTTTATGTTTCTACTTTTATGTAAGTGGAACAATTAAGGCTGGTCTTGCTGTTGCTACTAACTCAAATGCTTATGTGTTGTTTAGAGGGGTCAGTGATTTCAATAACAATTAGTGAGCTGGTCAAAAAATAAAGTTCATCTGAGGATAAGAACTCGGCCTAGAGGGTAGGGTAAATAAGAGCTTTCTTGCCTTTCTTTTTGTTATTGATGGATGACACTTTTTACAGGGTCAGGATAAGTTCTGTTTTACAAGAACCTTATATAAAGTCAATCTGACAAATAGAAGCAAATATGTTAATTTTCTTTCTAAACTATACCTATGTCTCCTGACATGTCACTCATTGATATTTTTTCTTGCCAGCTCATGGAACAGTGAGCTTTAAGAAAAATGTTTCATGTCCATGTTATTTTAGCATATGTGTTGCCTACTTAGACTTGAAAATAAAAGTCAAGGCATATGGATATGTAAGCCAGGTGATATAGATGATGTTACTAGTGTGATGCAATATGACACAACTATATGTTATAATCAGAGCTTGTTCAAAACTTTTCATTTTGGGAAAAAACTATTTACAAAGAGAATTTTCTTGAATTTGTAGAGAGAGTATGGGCTTAAATTGTAACTGGAGAGAGTAGTCCACAGAACTAAAGTTGTTTATGCAGCTTGTTTTTGTTTTCTTCAATTTGCATGCTGTTGAAAACTTTGATGCTCAAAGCATACACCAAAATAATTTCATATCTAATTGTCCTTCAGTCAGTGGAGTTTTATCAAGGATGTCTTTGCACCAACTTCAGAATAATAGGAAGTGGTCTTATTTCTCTGACAAGCCCTGAATTCTCTGTTCTGTCTTCCTTTTACTACAGTTAATCAAATCACAGCACACACAACCATTTAAGTTACAGACTCCCATTAGTTTTTTAGGATCAACTCTTGATGTCACTGAAGTTAGTGCTGACTGTGGGAGCAGAAGTCAGTTGAATCAAGCTTGGACTCTAAGTATAAACCATTGATGGATGGAAAGAGACACGAAACATCATATCTTAGATAAAAGCTTTTCAGATGATTAATCAGTGATGTACTTCCCAAAGTAATATTGCCCATGGATTTTAGAAAGATTTTCAACTGTGTTTGTAAGAGGAATGTTGGACCCTTAGTTAATATGAATTGGGGTAGCAGTTTGGACTTCAGAGATTGAGTTACATCAATAGAAGGTCTGATGTAAAGTCTATTTGCTTAATTTAACTTCTGCATATTAATTTTTAGTTTTTGGCTTTTCCTTTTAAAAACAGATCCCAGTTTTTGTCTGGGTTGAAAGGTCCAATTTCATCTTGGTTTAGATCCCTCCATGATGGGGATACATTTTGCATTCTAAGTTTTGATTACTTATAGATCTACTGATGTGTGGGAGGGAATTGAATGAAGCTCGTAAGTTTTCTCTTTTTACTGAGCTGAACTCAACGAGAGATTACACTGGCAAATCTTCCAAGGTAGTCCTCATCTACAGGCCTTTGGGAAAAGTTGCAGTGTCACACATCAGCAGATATTCCCATCTGTGAGAGTAACCAGCAGCAAATTGACGTGTCATACTGAGGACACCAACAAGCGAATTTAAAAAAGTATATATTGATCTTCTGCATGGTTGCTGCTTTGTCACTATAATGAAGTAAATACATTCTGCAGTGAAAATTTTAAGAGGAAGCCTGACTGTTTGCAACTGTTTACTGAGAAGAGTGCTAGATGAGGACCCAGGAAATCTGGATACTATGGCTCTACTTGAGGACAAGTACCTCATGTCCCCATCTGTAAAAATGAAGGAATCAAGGAATTGAAGTATCTCTTCTGAGATCTGTGGGTCAAAAATGACAAACAAGCTCTTGCTGCTGTTTTGTTTCTCATGGACACTGGTTTTCATATGAGTTATTTAAAATAATGTTTGGACTCATTTCCAAGATAGACACAGGTGAAATCTGAGGGATGGGTTAGGCTTCAATTATTATTTTCAGGGAAACACAAGAATTTACTGAGAGCATTTCACATGTAGAGAAGTGAGAAGAGTACAATGAATAGTCATCATTTGTTGACATAATGAAGCTGTTCCCCTTCCCTATGCACATACCCTTGCCCCAACACTGTTTTAACAAGCACTGTCGATTACCCTGAGATTCCAGGTTCCAATGTAAACCTACTTATGTTTTGAGAATTTATCTCAGATTTTTCTTCAAATCTGGGGTTATAGCACTCGAGATTTAACCCGGTAGCATTGAACTTTTGGAATGGGTATGAGATCCTCAAATCTGGTTTTAATTTCCATTCTGTTAAATTTTCCAGTTTGACTTCACATTTTATGGTTAAAATTTTATACTTGTAGTTCAGTGCAGGTGGGACATGTAATATGTAGACAATTAAATACCTACTTGCCTGGTGTCTGCTTACAGACTACAAAGTTCATGAGCAACTAGGCTTAAGCCTCTTTATCACTAAAGACAACATAGTACCTGCCAAGCTCACAGGTCTTGGAGAAGTGCTTTTAAAATGAGCTTTATAATACCCAGTAACAGTTGGGGGAACAGCGGGTTGATAGGCAGCAGTGATGGCCAGTTGCCTAGAATATCAGTTCCTCTTCAATAACTTTTGTATGCCAACTATGAACTTATAAACAGTTATTTTCTTTATTCATTGTCTGCTTATTGGTGTCATGCCCTCATGATGACTCCTCTAAAAGGGGTGACATAAGGTAGCTCCGAATAAAGTTTTTGTGTGCAAACAGGGCTCAACTGTGAGTCTGTGCACACATTTTTAATTGCTCCTTTGAAGCTGCCCATTCAGGGACAGCAACCAAGCATCTAGGAAGTATAAAAACAACAAAGAAGTGTTCAGATGTTTCTCATAAAGCAGATTCTTTTTTGAGAGGGTTAGTTCTGGTTCTTTTTTTGCCCCTTAAACTGAATTTATCTCACGTGATCAAGAGTCAAATTGCAGCCTTGAACAATAATTTAATCTGCTCGCTTACAGCAGAGAGCAGCAGGGACAGCCACAGGACAATTTTCTTCACCCACTTTCTTGGGTACACAGAGACTTGCTCATACCCTTGGTTCAATAAGTTCTGGAGACATTCAGCAGAACTGCCTGCTGTAGTGTCTTGCTTTGAGTGGGAGATGAGCTGAAAGAAGTGAATCCTTTCATACAAATCAGTAAATAGCCAGTGTAGAAGTGACATTCAGGTAAGTATTCATGAGGGGTATCTGCAGACTAGGGAGATACGAGTCTTGGATGTATCATTTAGAGGTCTCAAAACTTAAAAATGTAATTGGCTGTTCAAAAAGCCAACAACAAGTTGGATGTTGTTAGGAATAGTATGAGAGCAAGACAGAGGGAACCATGTTGCCTCTATATGTATGGTGCATCCACAAAGTGGAAGTTGTCTACAGTTCTGGTCTCTGAATCTTGAGCAGAACATCCCAGAGTTAGAGAAGAGACACTAAAACTATAAAGGTTTTGGATCATCTGCTCAATCAAAAAACTGAAAGGCAGCTTGGAGAAGGGAAGGCCGAAAGAGCATGCACTTGGGGATTAGAAAACTGTGAAGATGGTAGGTAAGGTGAATGCTGAACTGTTATCCACCAAATCCTGCTGTATTAGGGGAATGCATTGAAACTAGTAGGAGAATATTTAAAACAGATACAGAGCTTACACAATGGAGACTGAGCTTCTGGGATTTGTTGCCACAGGAGGCTGTGGAGACAGACAGTATCAGAGGACTCAAGATGGTCCATTAAAACTACCAGAGGGACATATCCTTTAACATCCTTAATACAACAATTGCAGATGCAGGGGATCTTGAAGGGATAGGCTTGCGGAGAGCGGCCAGGCTCACATTCTCTCTCCAAACAGCATCTATTGTTGCCAATGCTGGAATGAGAAAAAGGGGTTAGATGAACCACCAGGGGGACTACTCAGGAAGTGTCCTTACGTGGTAGTGAGGCACTCCTGTCTATGCTGTGGAAAGAACAAGAAAGTTAATGAAGGTGATTCAGAGCAAAATGTAACTGCTCCTGCCCTGAGTCACTTTCAGAAAAGCCCATCTCTTGCCACCAATTTCAAAGGAAATCTACCACAGACAAAAGGAAGTCTTGTGAATAACCACATTTAATCACAACTGACACAGGTTGAGTTTGAACTGCTGCTCTAGAACAGAGAAAATTGTCATATATAAAAGCTTAATCCAGATACCTTACAGTCATTTTGGCGAGTGCTTTTAAGAGCAAAAACACTGTATCAGATTATTGGTTAACTTTGATCACAGGCAATTGGAAACATTTCCTCAGCCAGTGATGTTGAAGTATCATGTCAAGGTCTGGTTAAGATGAGAAGTTAAGAAAACATCTTCTGTATACATTAGGCTGCTCTCTCATAGTGTCAAAGCTGAATCACTGGGAAAGACTGTCTCTGTGTCTAGTTGCAAAGCTGGTCTGAATTGCCCAGGTATGGCCGGATGTCCTAACATTTATGGGAAGTCTGCTGCATGTCAGCATCTGGAAACAGAAACAGGCTGTTAGGCTGGAATTGCAGGAAAACATCTGACTCAGAAAGAGGGATGAAAGTCAGGAGGTGATTCTTTTATGTAAAAGCCACCCCAGTAGATTCATTTGAGCTCTCCAGCTCACAGACATGAAATAACTGCTTAAGGGACAGTTAGGTATTTCAATACCTGATCTCTACATACAATGAGCTACTTGAACATGCAAATATAGAAATGTTTGGATATAAATTACCACAGTTACAGATGTAAGACATTTTTAGGCCTGTGCTGAAAATCTGGTCATCCCAGAAGAAAAAGTTAATTGTTTCCAAACATATTCTGAGATTCAGTAATAGGCTAGAATACAGTATGAACTGCACAGAATCTAAACTTGTCTTTTAAGTGTGTTCTAACTGAAAAGTGAAGCTAAGTATAAGGAATAAAAATGAGTGATCCCTGGTAGCATGTACACTTGGTGTATATATATATATATATATATTTTAAAAATCAGTAGATTAATCACTAAATCATTTGAAATAGGTGTGTCACTTTTTAACTTTGAAGATATGAGGTGGGAGTTTGCTGTTCAGGGCTACCAAAGAAGTCTGCAGTCAGGATGAAAATGGGAACCTATGGTGGTTCCTAAACTTTTCTTCCTACTTGATAAAATATGTTGCTACCTAGTCATGAACTGTAAAACACCAAGATGCACAAAGCCTCTGACAGAAAATGTTTACAATACAGTTAACTGGTCTGTGGTTGACCATTTCAGTATCTGTAGTACTTCTCAGCTCATCTCCTCCATGAGTTTTCAGATACTACTACTGGGACCATTATTCACTGATTCTGTTTGTTTCCCTCTCAAGAAGTCTTTGTGAAAATGGGAAGTACTATTACTATTACCATTGTTTGGACAAGAAAATGATTAGCTTTCGCACTCTATCTTTTTCTTAATAATGTTCAGAAAAGGCATTTGAATTGTTGTAGCTTGGGGAACATTTTGGTAATGTAATGTCCTGCCTCTGCAGTTCCCCCTGGGAACTGTTGTCTTAGTGCCTGTAGGACAGAGAAGTTGAAAGCAATGTCATACGCCCCTTATAATATCAGTGCATAAGCTGTATACCTCACACAAAAAAGTTAGGTTGGGGGAAAGAGCTCAAAGTATCTGACCTTCTCTCAGAGCACCTGTAGTTATATCCTGGGCTGCACAATGTAAGTGCTATTACTCTGTAGGGGTAAGAATTCAATTTACACTGTAAGTCTTTTCACAGAAGCATTTCAGTTCAGTTGGTAAGCATTTCCAAGTGGCCAAGTATAATTTTAGGGAGGCCAAATTTGCAGAGGTTAAATAGCAAACAGGATTGTTACAAGTCTCTATCAGTTTGAAAAAAGAAAATGTAATTAAACATAGCATTCTCCCACAGATGAACCAGAGGCTCAGGGTTCTCCACAACATGTCTAACTTATTTGTGCTGTTGCTGATAAAATCCATGCTCCAAAGATGCATAAGCTGCTTTTGTAAAGATGTTCTATAATTTGCAATGAAAAAAAAATATCACAATACCAGTAGATGAGGCAGAAAATGCGGATCATGCAGCTTTATGTTGGAAAGACCATTGGGATACTTTTTGACTGGTTTTGAGTCTGAGTGTTTATGCATTAACAGAGAAAGGGAAGAGCTTGCTGGAGGCCAAAAGAAACATCCTGCAACCATAAAATGAAGCAGAAGAGTTAAAAATGGTGGCTCCTATTCAGAAGTTCCACCAGAAGTGTTCTTCATTTCAAGGGCCGTTTGTGCTGTCAGGCTCTGTTAGCCCCTTGTTAGTCACTGCTAGAGAAAAAACCCGTCAGCAGCACACAAAGTTTGGTCAGTTTGCTCAGCTGCTGTTGATGTCACCCCTTGCCCACTAAGAGTAAGTTACTGTAATAATCCTCCCCTTTTATTAATCATAACTTTATCGAAAGCAAGAACAGAGTGACATCATTGTGGAAGAAGACTGGCTAAATCATGCTCAGCTTTAGTCAGCTTTGCTATAACATCTCTTGTGTGTCACATGAAAATAATTACCAGTTCTCACTTTCAATGTCTGACCAATCATCCCCCTTTTCCCCCTTTATGAGGCTACAAGTGTCTGCCTATTTCAAACACCTACTGAAGGTGTAATCTAAAAGAGAATATCTTTAACTGGAAGTTGGGACATTCCAGGGGATCCATATAAGATGAAGTCACTTGCCATATAAACATTATTGGTATTTATTATAGTAAAACATCATCATCCATAGTAGAATATATTGAAGTGTTTCAGATAGAGGCTGTTTCATACTCCAGCATTGGTAAGTTCCAGTATACATTTTCTGCACATTTTTGTTTTGAATGTCATAAAATTTTTGTCTGCCTGTACATCTGTCTGTATAAAAATGAGAAATAAACTAAATTTTGAGGACATTTTTTTCATTGTTTCTTTTTTGAAGGATACATAATTTGTTATTTGCTAAGAAGTCAATGTTTGCTGACCTATTGCCTAAGACCAAGGAAGAGACAGATTTTTTTTGCCTTTACTTTTGCCTCCACATTTCAGTCATATTCAAGCCAAAAATACCTTCAAGAGAAGTGCAGTTGAGAAGAGTAATATAGACAGTGAGCAAGAGTTATTTCATTAGGGCGAGTGATTCTTTCCCACCAGAGAAGGAAACACACCAGGACTTATTTTGACAGCATGTCATATTTGTCTGCTAGTTAGAAATCTGATGCCTTCTCTTGCTGTAGAGACTTTTAAAACATAAAAAAAATTGCATATCAACATTCTCTTTGGAAGGATGATAATTAGACCTTCATGCGTTTTTCACCAATGAGCAGTCCCCTAGGTTAAATTATTCTTGTATTTTTCCCAAACCTTTATGATTTTGTGTTCCTGCTGGAACACTTTCCAAAAAAAACCCCAAAGCGAAAAAACAACCACCTCTCCCCCACAACAAACTAACAAGCAAACAAACAAAAAAGGATACTTTGATAAACAAAAAAGCACCAGTTTGTTAGTCCTTTGCAATACAATACAAAGGGGTTTGCTCATTTTGTTAATTAATGTGACCTCTTAATTTTTTCTTCTGGGGCAAAATGCCACATGCAGTGAGTATGACAGGTATTCTCTGTTGAAAGGTGTATTGCATCGGTCTCCATGATGCTAAGACACCTGTAATGCACTCGAGCAGAATTCACAAAATTTGGTCAGCTATCAAGACAGGTCACTTACACAGACCATTGCCAATTGGGCACTCTGCCTAAGTGATCTATATTATTGCTATTGCTACTGTGACACCAAACTTACTGCCTTTAGCAGTTACCAGTAGTGATTAAAAATTATATTCCATGTAATGTATTCCGATTGTAATACTGAGACACTGGAAGGTTTGGTGAAATTAAAATCATTTGCACTGTTCCAAACAGTTCCCAATGTGCAATAAATTCTTCTGTACCTGTTTTAAACTTAGGAAAGATCATTTGGCATAACTGAATATTTAGGAGTCAGAGAGACTGTAACAAAACAGTGGTTTTTTTCTAATAATCTGAATTTTCATTTATTTTATAAATATTAAAAACCAGCACTTGAGTGCTAAGAGAGAATTGAAGTTAGCTCCTTTAAAATATTTGAAAAAACGCATTTGATTTTGTTAACATGAGTACATTATGGCATAAAACATCTGTAGTTATTGCTAAACTTGAAAGTAATCTGTAAAGCATGTGTGCAATGCCCCATTTTCTTCTTTACAGGAAAAAATACAGAACAGAAAAGTAGTTTAAATGCATGTTTGCTCTTTTTCTTTCATTATTGCTGGCATAAAATTCTCAAATTGAATTTGACCTGATGTGTTGCTGGTGTTCCTTTTATACCTGATTTATAAGCTAGTTGGGACAAAAAGTATTTATTTCTGCAATTAACACCTCTTGATCATGGAATTTCATTAATACTTTTTGCTTCCCTTACCAATTATTTGCACTCCTCTGCATCTAATTTATATTAATTGAAATAGTATGGTGTTCAGCAGAATCTCAATTTTTGATAGGTACTAAGGGCTTTAGAAAAAATGGAAAATCATGTCTCTGAAGAACACCCATAAAATAAAATTATTTGCAGAAATACATATTACTAATAGGTAAGGGCCATTTAACCTCATGTCAGCTATTCATACTTAATCTTCCAGTCCATTTAGCTTAACCATAAATTGCCATAATGTTTAAGATATCCATCTTTCTCAAAGATACTTGATTTATATTTAACATCATAATATTTGTCATACATACCATTTTGCCTGATTCACTCCAGTCTGTCTTGAAATGATGCTGTGTGATTCTGTGATATATGCTATAACCCTCAAAATGCAAGTGACCATTTTTAAACAGTGTTACTGGAAGAATGATGAGAACTTGCACTGCTTCCAGTTGTAACATGCTATGTTCTGTGCATAAAGGCGATTTTGGTTTCCAGACCACTAATCTGGCATCTTTCATGAACACAAAATTCACAGCCAAAAAGGTTTATCCTAGGAAATAAAGAATTCTATATCCATTTCAAATCTCAAGGAAAATATAGGCATTGGGAAGAGAATAGCCCAGCTAGTAATTTGGCTGGAGTTACTTCACGTGCTTATGCATAAAATTCAGTGTGCCTAGATTTGATAACTTGCTCCATATGACCTCACTTCAGTATTTGCATTTTCACATTATAATATACTTGAATGTGCATTCGCATCATACTGCAAAACATAATGCATTACCCAGCAACATTATAAGTTATAAGAAATGTTATGTTCTCTAGTATTTGTTTGATTCAGTTTCTGTATGTTCATTTGTGAGTACATCTGCATACATACATACATATATATATATATAAAAATCTATCCGAATGTTTCACTAGCCAATTGTTAGGAAGCAGCAGAAGAGAGGTGGACTTTTGAAGCATGTCTGTATGGATTGTCCTGTCAGTTTAAGTTTTTTAAGCACAATTTCTTTGTCCTGTATATGTACCACAGACATCATATCTAATTTTCTCCAACCAAACTGGAGGGGTGAATTTAGGGAGCTAGCATGATGCATCTTCCTAATGGTTGTAATAGTAGAGCAAAGCAGCAAGAAACACTGCATTGTAGCATTCAAACAGATGAGGCTCACTGTTGATGTCTTAACTTCCTTTAGTTATCTTACAAAGTTAATAGATGACTGAGGCTGACTTTTTCACATTGAGGTGCATCAGGCCAGTCTAGCAGACCTCAGTTCATAGGGTGTCTTGTTAAATGTTTTATTGTAACTTTTCTTGTGGAAGTGTCCTTTTCAAGGGCTTTGCATCTTATTTTGTTTTCAGACTGACATTCTTTTACTATTTTTGAGGCCTGGTGGAGTCTTCCCTTCAGACATTCTTGTTCAAAAACAGGTTTCTGCTCTTCTTGAAACTAGTCTCTCCTTTTGTGCTACAAGGCAGATTGCACAATAGGAACATCATGCTTCTTAGAGATCACAGGGTGAACCAGGCTGTTACAGCTTCTGAGACCTTAGGGAGAAAAGTGTACAGACCACTGGGAAGACTGGATGCTGGTCACCAGTCATCATGCCAGTCAGTAAGGGGTCAAGGGACTTCTGAGTTTGTCAGAAGCATTGACTCTGTCACCATAGGTCTGTGAGATCCACCAGCTGTGGTCACAATTCACATATTTCCATTTCAGTGATTCAGTGCCATCAACCCTGGCATGTTTGGTACTGTGCAACAGATAGAGAATTCCTCCACCTGTTGGTGGAGGTCAGAATTTTTTAACTCTTGTGCATTTGTAATGTTTGCCAACAATGCCAAAGATTGGCATCATTGTTCTTGGATATTTCTTCTTTGTATTTAGGATTTAAAGTCTCTTCTGATGATAGCTTAGAGTGCCAGTAATATAAATATCATTGCAGCCATCATCTCTGGCCTTTGTAGCTGTCTTTCAAAGTTCTTCTCAAAGTCATGTTAGTCCTAACTAATCATAGGTCCCATTTTCAACCATCTCTGCATTATATTCTCTTGGAGTTCCTGAAGACTTTAATTAAAATATCCAGATTTTGTTCCTGAGAAAACCACTGGGAAAGAAGTCCTACTCACCATAGAGGGGAAGATTTAAAAATATCAAAACTTCTCCATACTCTGTTCTGGGATGTGACTGAACTTTAAAACACAATTCCTCTTAAAGTTCTTAATAATTTCTATCGTGGCATCAAAACAAATGTTTTCTTGAATAAGAACTGTCTTACTTTTCTAGGAATTTTTTGTCAAAATCAAAGAAAGATTTGTGGATGTTCTGTCACACAGTACCTCTGAAGAAACTCTGTTCACTTTTTATTACTCAGCTGCATGTAGCTGCATGCCCTCAATTACTCTTTCCTTTAAAGTCCTCATGAGATCATTCAAATGTCCTTTTTTATGCCTGGATCACACTCCCCCCCCTCTTATCTCTGGCAGCCACATTCAAACTTTGCCAGTAATTCAGTGCTCCCACAGCTTGACAGATTGATTAACAGATTGTTACCAGGCTTACTGTTTAACAGGCCAATTTTTTAAAAAAGTAAAAATTGGGGTGGCAATTACCTTGTGATTTGAGCATGCTTATCTGTTTCAGTTTTGGTTTTGCTTCAGAGGTGTCCATTACAAAATCTCATTTGTATTCACTCTATAACCTTGCCCTTTAGGCTCAACATCTGCATCTTTACTTGAAAACTGAAGCAACACATTCAGAGCATTGTTGAAGCCACGTCTTGAGTCCTGTCCCACCCTTTCTCCGCAGCAGTAATTCTTGTTATTTTATTATTTGTATTGAACAAAGGACTTTTTGCTGTTTTCTTCAAAAAGAGTCAGGAAATTCATGAACTCTGTGTGACTCAATATAACTTTACACTTCTTTATCTCCAAAAGGCAGTCTTGTTCATGCATACATAGTTCCTCTTTTACATAATCCTAGTTTTCTTCTTGTATCCTTGTCTGCCCAGTTAGATCTGGAGCCTTTTTCAAATTACTTTTTGTCTTTTATGGTGTACAAGTCCCTGATAAAAGAAAAGTATTGTTTGGGTCTATGGAAGTCCTCAGGTCTGGCAGAAAAATATTAGGCATGAAAACTGCTAGAATATTTTAAATTTTCCCCAGCTGCAACAGAATAATAAAAAATCAAAATCCAAGCTAAGGAAAAAACCTCACAAACCTGGAGAAAATATTCATTAAATAATTATAAAATTTTCTATTGCTTCAACCATTTTTATTTTTTCCTAAATGTTCATATTATCATTATAAGTGTAATTTGAAAATTGTTTTCAAACCCCATTTTTCAACTTCTGAATGACTGACACTTCTACTGGAACAGAAATTGCAGGTACTTTTTCTGTCTTAATTTCCTAGGGAAGATATAAAGGAAAATTGTCCTTTTCTACTAAGCTTCAGCCCATCCAAGTCAACATTTTTTCTGGAAAAAACTTGTGTATGATCGAACATTTTCCATCCAGATAATTTCAGTTGAATTTTATTCTCCAGAACTGCATTATAATGCAGTGGCATATTAAGCCACTGCCTTCTGTCACTTGGCTGTCCCTTTCATTTGACAAGATGCAAGTTCATCATATGCTGTAGTATTCTGATTCTGAGAGATTTAATCATACAAGCTAAGCTATAAAAAGTGTAGCGATTTGCCTTCTAGCAGTGACACCATTCTTTATGGCATCCAGTTAAAGTGATATAGATGGGTCAGCATTAGATGAAAGGTCTCTGTGAATGGGGGAAGCTAATGGAAAAGAGGTTCTTTCTCTTGACAGAACATGTACCAGTACGTCAGAAGCTGAAATGATTAATACTGGGGTAAGGTATAACACCTTTGGGAGAACAAGCAAGGCCAAATTTTGGCCCAATTGCAGCCATTATGGTTCCCAGCCTAAGAATACTTGCAACAAACTATTTACTTCAGTCTTGCATCTTTGATCAGTTCTCACTTGACAGTTACATCCTGTTGATCTAACTTTCCATCACAGTTCTACCTGCATGGTATTCTTCCCAAAGTCCTTCTGCACAGCAGAGGTGTGATGTGTAGAAGCTGTCACCCTTCACTTCTGAGGTATTTGCGCTCCACTAGAAAAGGGGAAAAGATCGCAGAGTCCAACTCCTGATGCATCCCAAAACACGGTTAGCCCTCCTGACTGCCAGGGCACTGCTGACTCATTTTCATCTTTCTTCCATGCAGGACCCCCAGACTCTAGCATCTCATTCCCTAGTGTCCATACATCCAGGTTTGCCCTGTCCAAGGGGCAGAGTCTGGCACTTTTGTTCAACTTCATGTGATTGCTGCTTCCCAGCCCTCTGATTCATTCAGGTCTCTCAGTGGGGCCTCTCTGCTTCAGAGGGAGTCAACAGCTCCTTCCAATTTAGTGTCATTGTCAAATTTGTTTGATATTCCTTCCAGTATTGTGTCCAAGTAATTTATGATATTGAAGAGCACGGGATGGAGGATGGAACCCCTTGTGAGAACCCCACTAGTGACAGATTGCCAGTCTGAAGTCACTCGGTTGACTGTAACCCTTTGTGCCTGACCTGTGAGACAGTTGCTCACGCACTGCATGATGTATTTAACCAGCTGTGGACTGGACATCTTGTCCAGAAGGATCCTGTGAGAGACAGTATCAAAAGCTTTACTGAGATCCAAAAAGATTTCAAGTAGGTTCTCTTGGTCAGCTCGGTGGGTAACCTTATCATAAAATGGAATCATTTGACAAGCAAGACTTTCCCTTCATGAAAATATTTTCTTCATGCTTGCTGTGACCAGCTACTTCAAGTGTTTTTCAATAACTTCCAGGATAATTTTCTCCATAACTTCACCAGGCACTGAAGTGAGACTTACAGGCCTGTAATTACCAGGATCATCCCTCTTGGTCTTTTTGAAACTTGGGGCACTTAGCAGCTTCCAGTTGGCTGAGACTTCCCCAGATTGCCAAGTTCTCTGAAAAACTGTTGAGAGAGGTTTTGCTATGACATCAGCCAGCTCTTTGATACCCTGAGATAAATACCATCAGGCCAGATACAGGATCAGGTTAGTGAAGTGCGTAATGCTGAGGTTAATTTGTGACTAGAAGGACCAGACAGCTTCAAAATGGGCTTAGTAACTTCCACAAATTTAGGTTGATTTCTACAACTTGTATGCTTAGTTTTAACTTTTGCTCTATAGACAAAAAGTGAAACTTCAGTGAAATTTAGTATGTGTCTGTTCTTTGCATACTTCACAGATCAGTAATCAATCCAATGCAAAAGTTCTAATATAGTATGGAGTCAATATAGGTTCTTCTTTTCCAGACCTTCTCAATCAAAGCTGGAAGTCTCCTGAGAACAGTGGCATTCCATATAGAGTATTCTTTTTTATACTACCATTGAACTCCAAATAAAATTAATTTATAGCTCTTGCTTCCTAACAGACAGTAATTTGTATCTTGAAGCCTGACCCCTAAATTGTAATTTGTAGAACTTAACCATTTCCGGTCAGGAAAGTCTCAAGTGTGAACTCACACAAACACTGAATTATCTCTGGCCTTACAAGAAATAGTCCCTCAAGTCATGGTTGAGGTAATTATTAGAGTGTTTTCTAAAGGCTTGTCAGTATCCTTAGGAGACTTAACCCTGCAAAATGCTGAGCACTTCTGATAGATACTGAGCACCATCAGCTTTCATTTGGATTAAGTTAAAACTGAGGACACTCAATCTGTCTTGAAAATGTTTAGTGTTTTGTAAGATTGAACCTTAACCTATTTTTTTTTTCACTTTACAGTCCCCAAAGAATCTTAAACTTAATTACAAAAACTCTGCTGAAGCTCAGGCAGAATGGATACTAGTACATGCCAATGGTATTTAAAACTGTCTGTCAGTTGAGTATTGAATTGCTCTGTCTGGGTTTTAATAACTTTTTTTAAATGAGTACAAAAATTATATTTAAATCCCATGTAATGTAAAAGTAATTGAAATGTATTTTTAATGCAAGACAGTGCTTGCAGAAATTGTTGGATATCTCTCCTGTACATAGTGGGGGGAAAAGAGACATTGGGCTTTGGAGCACTTTTTAAAAATCTAGTGAAGGCTTAACATTTCTCTCTTCACTCCTTAAAATCAGAAACAACCAAATGATGAGATAAGTGGATAGCTCTTTTTTGAGTTTTTTCCCTTTTTTTTTTTTTTTTTGTTTTTAATTTAGTGAAGGCTTCTCAGTGCATATTCCTGTTGGAGGTGATGAATAGCCCCTTTGGGACACTGTAAGCTCTACTCAATGTATTTAAGGAATATCTTCCATTTACACAGACCACATTTTTCTTGATCAGCTCATAAGGATGAGGGGAGAGAAAAATAAGCTGTCGGCTGCTTTTTCTCTCTCTCTCTTTTTTTTTTTTT
>VZRH01002379.1:1341127-1405829 GCA_013397555.1 Urocynchramus pylzowi
TTTTTTTTTTTTTTCAACTTCTTGCTACTTGTTTTAAGCTCTGTTTCATGATTGTGGCAAACTGAAGCTGCTGGGATTCAGTCTGGCCTTAACGCTAGAAGATACCCTCCCAAACCCAAAAGCTATCCAGTTAAAGAATTCATTAACCATTACTTTTCCTTTTTAGATAGTAAAGTCACACTCTCTGAGGAAGACTTACTGGAAATGAATGTGAAGAAGAAACTTTTTTCAGCCCAGTGCACAAAACAGCAGAATTTTTGATGCACTGTCTTTTTTATATATACCTTTAATAGAGCCTCAAGTACTTCTTCTATTTCCCTTACAATGCCACTGGCAGCAGATCAGTGCACTCCAACAACACTCTTAGATCTTTGTAGTACAGGTGCAGGTCAGGTGAGTTGTACTTCTACTGCATGGGCTTCTCTAGCTTTTACTCCTGATGGCTAAAATATGGTGATTGTAGTACTATTGGTGGGGGAAATGAAAAGGAGAAGAATTTCAGCCAATAATACATGCATCCATCACTAACTCCTCTCCTGTAAGGGAGTGGGAGGTGAATCTGAATCACAGACTCCAAGCTAAATGGATTGCAAAGTTTTGAACTAAAGAAAAAATATTCCTCTGGATCAGTATAGTGGATGTTGGAATTTTTTTGGGTTTTCCTTCTAACAGCAAAATTCATTCTTTATTTTTCAAGATTGTTTTACCCTAAAATTATTTTAGCTCCCAGTAGTTAGATGCTGATGATACTTGATGCTATATTCTTTCTATGGCATGTTCTAGTTCTGGATGCTCATTATTATTCATCATCTTTCCTAATTGTGTTACATAGGAACTATTTCATGGCCTGTGACATGTGGAGTAGATATTCTATGCACTGTTTGTAATTAAACATCTAATTCATAGTAGCCTACAGTGCAAGGAACGGTTCACAGATGGTTCCAGATGGTCCTTTCCAGTTCTGTGTTCTTACGTTTTTATTACAGTTAAAGGACAGCAGAAGCAAAAGGTAACTGGCAATCACTGTAACAGAGATTCTCTGGATTTACAATGTTCTTTGATCACCATTTCTTTTGAAAGAAAGAAGAAAAGATATGTTACTTGAAATCAAATGCAGAAATTAAGAGTGAAATACAAGGTTAAAAAGTAATCGTATGAGAAATTACTTTGTCATACTTGTTTGGTTTTCACAACTATATTTTATTAATTTAGAGTTGAATAGCAGTGCTTCACTCCAGCTACTAAATGAAGCACTCATCAACTGTTTTCATCCCTCAAATACCACCTAAGAAAAATGTCTTGCCTCTTCTCTGGTGTTAGTAGATTTAAAATTCATTATCCCTTGCACAGGAAAGAGTCATCATTTTCCAGAGCTATACAGATGCTTATCTATATCTAGCTATATTTATGTCTTTGTCTGTATCTATATCTTACTAATAACTTGCATATGAAGCACTCTATATCTTGCAAAACAGACATATGACACTTTTGCTGCTGTGTAAAGACTCCAAAATAATGTTCCCCCATGCTTTACGTATCACGTGCATGTACCCTGATGCAGAGGAAATAAGAAACTCAGTAGGGGAAGCCTCAGACCAAAGGGGCTCACTGAAGTGTAGAAGTGGAAGAGCAACAGATCTACTACAGGAAAGGCCCCAGATCTTCTCTGCAGCAAGAACTCATGCAGAATTGCCTCAGTAACCTATTCCTTGGATTGTACAGGTTGCCCATGTCAGACAGGCACACACAAAAATATAACCTTGTTAGCAAGGCTGAGGTAATACTGAAAAGCTCATTTTACACATAGTGTGTAACACTGAGTTTCATGCTCCTTTGGTCATTAGTTATGGGGATAAGGATCCAATTAAGCCCATATATGTTTGAAAGTTCCCACTTAGGGAAGTGCATACCTCTATGTTTCTGTGACTGTGTCTGTGACTCTTTGTATTAGAACTGTGGCTGAACAAAACTCTAAATCCAGAATTAGGGTAGACTTTGGATTCAGACCAGAATCTGGTAGTTCAGGCCCATCCTTGTAAGAGGCTGTGGATGAGTGGTAGTGCTTATGGCTGTCTGTACAAGCAACTGCATTTTTACAACTTTAACACAAGAGAATGAGTTGGCCATAGGACCAGTCTTGCACTTTTGCTGGATCAAAATTTCCCTTTGATTGAAAGGCTTTGTTACTGTCACTCCAGCATATTTTAAAACAAGAATTTCCTGTGGGCCAGCACTTCTCTAGCCAGGGATTAAAAATTAACCAATCTTCTAATTTATTAGTTTGAATTAGACCAGAATCTGAGAACTGAGGAGAGGGTAAAAAATCATGAGACATTTGTCTCCTGACCCTCCAGCAATCTATGGCAAATGAAGGGCTGCAGTGTTTTCAAGATTTCTGATTTTTATTCAAAGAGTAAATGTTCTGGACCAAATCTATGCCCCAGACCTGTTCCTTAAGGCATTTTAGAAAAGATAAATTTGGCTTTTTATGTACAAGCTCATTTTAATTTTCAGTGTTTCAGCCTGCAGAAATATTCAGCTGGAGATAAAATACCTATGCATTTGAATAAGTAATGGGGAAAGAAGTTTTAATCCAATGTCTTTTTTTCTGTCATGGATTTCATACACTTGGTTTTTTTTGTTTTCTCCTCAGTCTGTCAAAGTCTCAAAAGTGACCTTGACAAATGATTTCTCTCACTTCTTCTGAGCATGAATAATCAAAATTATTTCTGTGCTGATGGTTTGTTTTTATTATGGATTTCCTTGAGACTAAGAAGCTTGAAACAGCAGCTTTTATCTTAAAATGTTTAAAGTTAATTAAGTTACAATAAGTCTGTAGCTATCTGCATATGTAGATAGATATCTGTTCTTGGCACCTATACTGATATAGTGTTTGTGCATCTTGCCATCCTAGCAGGATCTTAGTCCCACTGCCCCTGCCAGGCAGGGAACTGTTAGCTGCCTTTTGCAGATGGAAAACCAAGGTGTGGCACACATCTTATCCAGGGACTCCTGGGAAGTCCAAGTGCAAGTTCACGAAAGCATCCACTAGGTCAAGCCTATCTTCTTAATATATTATCAGAGCAGTTGCAGGAACAAAGTAAAATCAACCTCCTTTATCATATGCTAACCCACTTTTGAGTTAAATTTGGCCCCTCATAATAGCCACAATAACTTAAAAATAAGTTTAAGCATGGACAATGTTGTTTTAAAACATATCCACTTACATAATCAAATCAAATTGATAGCTATGGGCAAGTTCTCTTACCAGGCTTCAATAAAAGGAAACTGATTAAGACTCAGGGACTTCAATTAAACCAGTTCTGCATTGGTGGTGGTGGAACTTGAAAGAGTGAATGAGCCAGCAGACTCACTAGTGAGCAGCTGTAATGACAAAATGTGACAATCCTTCATCTGCTGGCATTGAAAGAAACTTCTTGATGATTGCAAATTAGACATTTTTCTAGTTGGCCCATCAGTGAACGTCATATCTTCCTACAGGATGGATATCCACCATCAATTAAGTTGATGTTCATATGTGCAGTAAATCCAGAATGTAACCCATCCCACACACTGTCTACAGAGTTCTTGTAAAAGAAATGTGAACAGGACAGCATAGAGAGGGAGGCAGTGATGTGCTGAGGCAATCACCTTACAGAGTCTGCAATGTCTGAAGCTTTCCTAGTCCTTGTATGTTCAGGTCAAAATTGACTTACCCATCTCTAACTTTTGCTTCTGCAGCATCAATAAGGAATAGGATATTTTATCTCTACTTAGCCAGCAACAACAATCACAGAACCATTTGATTTAGGAGGGACCTTTGGAGGTCACTGCCCAGCTTCCTGTGGAAAGCAAGGCCAACTTTGGAATTATATCTGGTTAAATCTGTGTCCAAAGGATGTCACCGTTTCTGTCTGGTATGTGAGACCTCATGGATCAGATTGTGGGTTAGGGGGCAGGGGCAGAGGGACCTTGCAGGGTCTTCTGAACATTAGTTCCTGATGCGGGCATTGAGGGATGCTTCTGGCATCCTGAGCATCACGGGAGGCCACAGCTTGACACGACAGTGGGTGGCATGTAGGTTCTGCATTCCAGAAGCCCCATGGCTGCCTCGTCACCACTCAGTATACATGCCAGGCCTAATGGAGAGGTGGGATGTGAGAGGGTAGCAAGAGGACAGAAGACAGCATGCTGTTCCTCTTGCAGGAGCCGCTCTGGCTTCCCAGTGTGTCCATCCCTGTAAGTACTGCACTCTGGAAAAGGAGCAGCAGTGGTTTCAGTGAGGCGTCTCACAGCCCTCAGGGATGTGACAGAGTAAGTAATGTCCTTAGTGCTCCCCTGCCTTGGGGAAGACTTTGGCAGGCATAGTGAAAAAGAAAAGCAAAAAGAGAAGCTTCTGCAGATGGACAGCAGTCGCTGCAGTCCGCAAGTCTGTGACCCACGCCCTGGCCGCTGCGGTCCTGCTTGCAGCCGGCTGTGCGTGCGAGCGAGCTAATCCCGCGGAACGGGAGCCGGCACCGCAGCGCTAATTAGCCGGGAGCGCTCGTCAGAGCAACTCCCGCGCTTGGTTGGTGTCCGAGCGCCCTCTCCTGGTGCGGGCCGGGCGTGCGGGGGCAACATCCCGGGAAGGAGGGGAAGGGGGTAGGGAAGCTACCTTTATCGTACACATTGGTGTGTGTAGTGAGACTCTTGTAACGCCTGTAGCATATTGCTGAGCCCTCAAAACTTGGTCTGGTCAAGTTTCCCAGACTCTTTCCCTTCCCACTTCCCCACCCACCAAAATTCTTCCCTTTTTGTGTTATTTTTGTGTCCAGAAGAAATATTGGATTATCAAGCATCTTTTCAATCAACGGCTTCTCTGATGTTCTAAGGAGATAGGCATTAGCACAGGTTTGCTTCTTAGTTCTTGTTCTGTCTCTGTGAAGGAGAAATCATTTTGAACTATCATCTCTTCCAAACACCTGATTCTAACAGTCTGTGTTGCTGCAGAGAGGCCCCAGACCAGTTATTCTGAGGAATTTAATGTAAGTTGCATATTGGTATATATGTAAGATTGTTCAAGAGCAGATTTATAATTGATTGTGTGTGTCTCATTGCTTGGATACCATGACCATCATTAAAGGACACACAACTTAACAATAGCACATTAGCTAGAGTAATGATGAACTTTCAGAGGAAGTAATTATCTTGTAGAACAGTCTGGGTTTAAGTATAATTTTAGTTAATTTAAATAACTTCTGCTACATTCAATGAGCTGTAATCCAGTGCATACTTTTTTCTTTGTTCAAACTGTTCCACAAGGAAATTTTCAGCCTCTTGTAAGGGGTGAATTCCAGTAAAATAAGAACTACATGAACAACCACAGTCATTTGACATAGAGACCAGGAAAGACTGAGAGCATGCATAAAAAGGAACAACTTCTATGTAGCTGTGAAAGAGTACCTGTATTGCCAGAAAAGCAAATTGCTCTGTTCTTGAGCACAGATTGTTGTCATGTGTGCAGGAGGTTCAAGAAAGCTGGTTTGAATGAGGGAGGAACATTCTTCAGAGTCATAGAAGCCTTTACCCCTCCTGTTCAGCTCTCAGACTGAGTGTTTAACATACTGTCTGCTGCTATCTGTAGTCTGCCCTCAACTTTGCTTCTCTCACCCAGAGATCCAGGGAGAAGTCAGTAATTGTGTAAGGCTGGAGATGCGATGTGGTATGCAAGGGAGTGGGAAAAAAGCAAACCTTTGGCTTACAGGCCACAGAGTTGACATAGACTGAGGTTGTGGGCCAGCCACAATTGTCTTGGGACTGCTGTTCTCTTCTGCTGGCACGTCATCTGCCTGCAACAATGTGCTGACTGAGTCTGCTTGTCTGTTGTAGAGCTTATCCTACCACTCCTTTGCCCTGTAGAGCATTTCTGTATTTCAGTTGCAGATCATAGCAACTAGTTTCTTGTCCTGTCCCTCTTCACAAAAGACAGGATAAGAACCAGGGGATTTTCTTGGTACCACACAGATACACAGCACATACATACACCACAGATACCACCCTAGGGTGTGGGAATAGGCTCCTCAGATTCGTTTTTGCTTGTACCAACCGGTGAATCTCTCTTTTGTTCTCATGAAGTTCATGTCAACACTTAGAGCTTTAGATATGGTATAATAGCACAGAAGAGTGTCACAGAGATAGACCCACCCTCTCAAGAACCAGACTACACAACACGTGCTGTGGTGCTGTGGGTAGTACCCCACGTACCCTAATAGCCTGCAGAAGGTAAGAGTACTATGTGTTTCTAGAAAAGACCATAAGGAGAAGCTAGAGATGAACGTGTTTTATTCAGCAAGCTCTCAGCAAACAGAGATTTCAGAACAAGCATCCTTAGAGAAGTGTTCCAAAGTGCTTGTGGAACTCTCAAGTGCAGCCAGCAACCAAGATGCTTATGGCTAAACTGTGTATCAAAAGAAAAATAAAAATAATAGCTTAGAAGAGTTAAAGCTTTGGCTTGTCTTTCTGTGCTTCCTCGGGAAAGGATATAAACTAGCAGCAAAATGTCCTCGGCATCAGCAAAAATTCTGGTGTTGTCAAAAAGATCTGAGATGTGTTAAACTTCTGCAGATGCGAATTGAAGTCGTATCAGATGTGATCGCTGAAGGAACTGTGTGCCCTGAAATTTCACAAGAAGTCATGCCCAGCAGCTCTTTGAATGTCCATTGGGACACAAGGTTCTACTTATGGTCTAAAATACAGGGGGGGTCATAAGCATTCTTCTTTCAGAAGTAATTTTCTTCCCATTGTAGGGAAAATGGACAGTTATATTGACAGCATGGGAAGAAGAAGTATAACAGTGCAGCAACAGTGGCCCCTTGAAGGACCTGTGGGAATAGCTGGTGCCTCTGTATAACAAAACAGTACCCAAATACTGGAAATTAGCTGAGAGCTACGATTCCCAGATGACAGCCCAAAAGGAACAGACAGGACTAGAGGCACCTCTTTTGGAGGGATAGACTTTCAGAAGGGTTGAGGGACTAAGGGACTGTTGCTAAGTGAAAGAGTTTTTATTCCCCCCTAGATTAATTTTAAAGGGCATTTCTGTTCAGCTTGCTCAAAAAATGTTTATCACACAGCTACGGCTTTTGTTGTCCTTGGCTAACAGAAAGCAAAACCAACCTCAACTGTGTATTCAAAAAGAAAATTGCGTTTAATATACATTTTTTCTCATTATCCCTCTGCTGTTTCTCTAAGCTGCTTTGGAAGACAATTATCTGGAGGTGGCCTTAGATAATATTGATGGCTTTTAAATACTTTACCTCCCTACCAGGTGTAGCCAGAGGATTGCAGTGGTGCTTTTCATGGAGATTTCTGTGCTGTATGAACAGGACTGCAGTCAGTAAACTTAATTTACTTAGACCAGGATACAGAAAGTAGATGGCAACAACTTCAAGTCATTAGTGTAATGTTTGACACATGACTTTTTTTCTTTTTCACTGTCACAGATGTTGCTTATTGCAACACTTGAGACTGAATTTTCATCAAAGGAATGCTTGTAAAAGGAAAAAATTTTACCTGGAAAATCCCAAAAAAGAACAACATCACAACAGATAATCCCATTCCTCCTGGCATTTTTCCACTTCCACTAATAGAATTTATTCCAGGGCATTCCAGCAGAGAATTTAAATCAAAACTTTTTGAAATAAATGAAAATGCTGGTTCACATCTCAGCATTGCTGTCCAAGGGGCAAAGACGTGAAAGGAACTTGCTTATATGAGCTGTTTCCTCCATCGCTAGTAAAACTTAGTCTCCTGATAGTTGCCACCACCTCCTGAGACTCAGCTGGGGGAGGGAAACGGGTGTGGGCAGAAGAATGCAAATGTGTCCATAGTGCTCTTCTCACACCCTCTTACTTGTTAAAGCTCCTAGTAGAGCTGTGATTACTTGTTTTATAATAGAAAATTTAGGTTTCAGCAAACTTGGTGTTGTTTTATTCTTCTGGTTAAATAGGAATTAACTCCTTCCTATGTGCTGAATTGTACTTTACTGTCCTCACCATATATGATCCCCTCAAGCTGCAGTGTGGGACCAGTTTCACCTCTTGCTTTGCACTGCTGTCTAGCTGGGATGCCACAAGTGCCCCACACTGGCAGCTGGGACAGCCATGCCCACTGTCTGTAGCTGAAAACCTAACCCCATCATGAAATTTCTTTCTGACTTGAGACATATTTGGTCTGTTCTCAGGTAGATAGTCTGGCTTGGCATTGTGTCTTTGACCATCAAGCTGGGGGATAGTTTTCTAAGTGTTATTCCTCACAGATTTTTTTTTCCTTTGCTGTTTAACACAACTGTAAATATAGTATTGTACCTATGTATTTATGACCTTCTAAGCAGCAATTCATTCAGTGTTATCAACACTGGAGAAACCAGTCCTGTTCAGTGGTGCACTCTAAAGATCCAGTTGGATCCAGTCACACATCTTTATTGGCCCCTTTTGCTGCCTTTAAGAGAGTGAGTTTGTTGCAGCTTTTCTCAGCCATCTCATTGCCCCATGAATGCTTTGAGCAACTGATACACCTCACTGGTTGTTCAGTTAGTAACTTGAACTGCTGGTATTCTTCGTCTTGCACATCATGATTCGCTATACATAAGCATTGACACTGTATAATTGTTTATTAGTTTTGGCTTGTCTTTGAATTTTAGAGTAGGAATCATATTCTAAGAAATAGGTTTTTAGGTCAAATTCTCTCTTGCTTTTCCCATAGTCTGTCATTTCATGAACTTGAATCAGGTTTTTTTCATTTGTGTTCTTTGGAACTATCATGTCATTTATCTAAGCATATATCCCAGGCCATAACAAAACTTGTCTTGCCCTTTGCTAACGTTTTTCAATACCTATAATACTGTGTTTTTCTTAAACTGTTGAAATCATCATGTTTCTCCCTCTGACACTATATGGTTCTGTTCATTCTTTTCTTTTTCAAATGTCAAGATTGTGGCAAATGCCCTTTGCTTGCTCTTATAAAACAGTGGATTTTGATTAGTGCAAAGCTAAAAGGGAGAAATACATCTCTGTGATAATTTTTTTGCTCTGTGGAATGAAAAGGACTGTCTTTTATTTTTAGCTGGTGTAGATCTTTTTATTAACTTGCTAAGCACAGGATTCTTAAAGTTGAATTGTTTTCTGTATCTGTGTTGTATTTGCAGCTCAGGACAAAAAAAAGTTTGTGAAATCCATTTTTCACTTAGAAAGTCATTAATTTATATAAATAAAGTATTATGCTGCATCAATAAAGCTTGAAACAAGCAAAAATTCTCTGTACCAATATAGGCATAGTATTTGCATTCCAATAAGGAGCAAAAAGTGGCTGCAGTGTTGTTGAGAGATGTTGAAATAAGTCAATCATTGCCTTTTCTGCAATAAGTAACTGTTGTTTCTATTGATGCATAAATAACAAGGTAGATTGATCAAACAAAAGTATTTTAAAATAAATGAACAAAATAATGCAACAGAATTACTTTTACAGGAATATCTTTAGTAAGGTGCAGAACATTCTTCTCTAGCTTGCCATGGTTGAAGTCACCCACAGAGGTTAGTGAGAATTCCAAATATTCTCAAAGTGGTGTATTTGCTTCAGCTTTTCTCCTAATCACAGCAGATGCTGCAGGGCAGAGAGTGCCAGCCATTGACTTGAGAGCATTTCAAGCATGGATTGCTTGAGTGGCCTCATTGACATGCTCCCAGTATGTGAGCACAGACCAGGGAACGGCAGACCAAAAAATTGTGACTGTACTGGAGGTACCCCAGCAGTGATTGTTGAGGCTGGAGTCAGCCTACTCCCATTGGAATGAGCTATCAGCATTGTAAGAAGCATGTTGAAGCAAGAAGACGCCTGAACTAGTAAAAAAAATTGATGTTTTACATCAACTTTTTCTACTTGGTTTTGACTCCTGTGTAGTTATGCTGGTGTGTATTCAACCAGCAGACGTTTCACTACACTATAGAAAAATTGTCTGTGTCTTTCAATACAATCAAACTAAAAACTTTTTCAATCTAGATCAGCAGCCATTATAAATACATCTCTTCCTTCTTCAGGGATCTCTGATACTGACTTTGAGGGTCTTAGGGGAGGATTAATACCAACTTAACTCAGTAGACTTTATTTTAAATACCTTATAATTTCTGTGAGTATAGACAATTCTTTATTGAAGGAAGTGCATCAATAAGATTTTTTAAGGGTGTCTGAAGCAGATCAGTCAGAATATATGAATGATCTGGTTGACATGGGGCAGATGGCATGTGTGGTTTTGCTCCTCTTCAGTAATATGCACCAGTATTGCTGTGCTATGGCCCAGACTGTAAGAAGAAGTTTATGAATCTGCAAATATTTTTGGTGTTGGGCTTCATCCATACTATCAGGCTGAATTTTTGTATAAGTGCTTAGCCAATGGAATTTCTTCTGGCAGATGGATCATTTGAATTATTGTTTTACATCTGTTTGTGAGACTATTTTTTGCATATCACATAGATCTGAGGGTTGTGCTGGTTAGCCTCACTGTACATGATCCACAGCAAGAATCTTTGTAACTAATTTCAAAGCTGAGCAAGTATTTATCCTAACATCAGAGATACAGCTGTATTTCTGACCTAGAGGATCATTGTTTCATTAGGCCTGATTAACAACAGCATTATTCCAGTTTTGCTGTGTGGATTTATATCAGTGTACAACTTCAGTAATGTAATAAATTAAGACCAGTGTGCCAAATCCTGATTCAGCTGAAGTGAATAGCAGCAGTACCACTGACCTCACGTAGCAGAATGACCTGTTTGAAAGCAGTTGTAATGTCCTTGTATCTCAACTTTCTTATGGCTTTTTATGACTGAAAGTAAAGAGACAGAATTTTTGTTCATTTGTTTTCTCTTTCTCTGTCCTCTCTTCAGCATGCTATTGTGCTGCTTTTGCAAAACACAGTATATATCTGTTACAATGTCCAGTTCAAAGGATGCAGTTCTGCTGCTGCTGTCTACTTAGTTATTGTTTGCCCTGCATTCACTAGGCTTACAAAAAGATCTGATTTACTGCCTTACTGTTACCCAACCAAGTGAAATTCTTGTTGATTTAACTGTTTCATGTATTCTTAAGAATGGTTTTAATTTGATTTTTAAGACATTGATCAAATAAAGGGAAGTTTACTGCCCATATGCTTGACCCATATTTAATAAATAAAAGCTTTTGGTGTTCTGCAAACCAGTTGTTCTTCTTGAGCTTCCTATCTGCATTTTTATACTTAAAGCCTTTTTTTTTTATAATTAACATGCACTGTCTCTTTGATAGTGGGGATTTAACACCCTTTACCTCAGTGCAGCTATGAGAGTTTTGCCATCTGAGGATTTGGCCTTGATCTCTGCTGCCTTAATTCACACAGGCTCCCTTCCAGCATCTCTGGTCAAGGTTAAATCAGCTTTTCACAGCAGTGAATCAACATCATTGATTCATTCTAGATTCTACATATGAGCCTTGATATTATTCCTGTGTGTGTCAAGTCCCAAGCAGCTATCTAAACATTGAATATCTTGTTGTAGTAGAGTTACATGGTTCCCTTAAAATCATGTTTGTATTCCAAATTTAAAGGCACTTACACGAATCAGCCATACCACAGTGTCCATGATGACAAATGAAAGAAAAGGCATCAGATACATAACATAGTTCTTAATAATACTTTGCTGCTTACATGGTCTTTATTCTTTTTTCATGTGAAAGTGCTGTGTATGTACCAGGAGAAGTGCCATCACATGAAGAAATGTCATTATGTACATGGGAGGAGCGTTCTGTGTGAAGAAAGGTATAAAATCTATCACACAAAATCCTGTTTTCCTGCTCTAGTTTCTTCCAACTGTAGTGAACTTTGACTAGATTGATAGCTTCAGCCTTGCTGGGATAAAACATCTGCCCCCTCAAAAAAGTCAGGAGTGCTGTACCTCATAGAAAGTACATAATATTTATTTAAAGGATAAGCACTCTCAGCTTAAATGTATTCTGCCTAGCTTCTGGAAACCTGCAGCTTATGCTGGGCACTCTTAATTACTTTGAACTTCTTGTCACTGGTTTAATAGCATAAAAATTCAATTCTAGTATCATGGTACCTATATTTACAGTGTTCACACCATGTGATATATATCATCTTCAGAGGCATCCACTGAATATGGGAAACTCAGGTAACTCCAGCTGTCGTTATTGCTTTTAACCCAGTGAGCTTTTGGTAATTACTCCCACTGTCTCTTACATAGTAATACTGCAGTGCCATGTACTATCTTGATTTTATTATAACTAATACAGAATCCATAATCTAGCAAAAGAAATTTTGGATCTGATATATAAAAGAATAAGACATGAGTAGAGAAAGAACATTAAAAAATTTAGGAGATTTTTATATTCTTTGGCAACGGTGATTGTAGATCTATTCTCCTCAGACTAACCCCACATGAAAATGAGATTGGCCTCATGCAATCCCTAGCTTGACTTAAAATGGATGTCCATTGGACTACCATTGGTAGATCAATGATAGGGAAATATTTGGATATGCTGCTAAACCAGTTTTGCAGCCACAGCCTGGGCCAAGATCTGGACTTACTTTCCAGCTTCCTGTATGAGAAACTCTATAGTATGCGAAAAATAGAGCAGACACCTGCTTCCGAACAAGTTACATGAAAGTTCTGCTGTGCTTACGTAAAAAACAAAGTGTTCAGTACTTCATCCTGGACCAGTTTAAAGATTGTGCTTTCCTGTCCTATTGCACAGTAGGAATGATAATCCAGGCACATCATTTTCAAATGCTATTTCATTTTCCACCTGGCTTAAATCTACTTTGCTGCACACCAGCATCTCAGCAAACACCAATTCCCAAGAGCCGTGTCTGCCAGTTTCCTGCTGTAACCACCAAACCACACATGAAGGATTCTTCCCAGTACAGGATGTATTCATTTGGCCTTGAAAACACAGGCCTGTTGCACTGGATCATTTTTACACAGTCTCTCAAGTCACTAATAGACAAAGACAAATTTGTAATGAAGAAAACTATGCAGTGTCCTTCTGTTTAAATCTTATGGGTAGATCAGGAGTGCATTATTTCTATGCAGAGCAACAAGGGAAAGACATTTTCTTTGCTGTTGCAAATGGAGAGTTCATTACACTGGGAGGGCAGGAGGGAAAAAACCTCAGATAAGACTCTTTTTAAATGTCCTTATCTTTATACAGTAAAGTTTTTCTTCTTCCTTTGAAAACCTGTTATTTTTACATTTCCAAATTTCTCAGACTAGCTGTAGTGGTTCCAAAATGTTGGATTCATACCTCTGCATAGGCACCTGGTTCATGAAGGGGGAAGCTATGGCATGTGGCCTGCAGCTTTCCCTGGTTACAGATTTCAGACAGGAGGGTGGGTAGTTCTGTGAAGTTGAGGCACCACAGCTGATCCTGAAAGAACCAAGTCAACAGCAGGAAAGATTATGCATGCCCAGCATGGATTTGGGCAATTGCTGTACCAGCAATGTTTATGGAGTACCTCATGGTTTAAATATTTTGCTCTAACAGTATTTTTTTCTCCTTGTCTCAATAACAATTTTCTGCCTGCAGAAAATTCTGCTTCTGTTTGCACTGCAGAATGCAGTGTTAATGCAACTTAGTCTGAAACAATCAGTAAAAAATCTGAATAATGGAAATTATTGGGGCTTCTGGAAGAAAAATAGTTTTAAGCTAATTTCACATGTTTAATGTATTTGCTTTTTTATGTTTTATTTCAATATCAAACCTCCCATTTTTCCATTTTACTCTGCAACAGAATATGGGGCAAATTTGTTCTGTCATCTGAATATTCTCAGTTCATGGGTTCCTGAACTTTAGTTGCTAGGAGTCTCGAAGTCTAAGCCAAGCTGAAAGGCAGCCTGTTTCTGCAGTGGTCAGAGTAAAATCCTTGATCTCAAACTGAAAATGTTTGAAATCCAAGAGCCAAGCCCTGGCCCAAGCTTCACAGCTTTAGCCCATCTCTCATAGTGACACTAACATTCTGCTTTTACCCAGAGGGTGTTACCAAGAAACCGCTTGTAATGTTATTAATCCCAAGATGTGTCTGTAATTTTTAAAAAGCTCAGTGTTGCTGGAGGTAAATAGAAGATATCACAAGGAATATTCTGAGACACTTCGTGTTTTTGCTAGACTGGTCTCTAAGGCTCAGCTCCTCACTTCAGCTCCAGGCAGAGGCTGCACATCTGGTTCCTAGCAGAGAAGGGACTAGCTTGCTGCACTAGCTTGCTGCTGAGTGAAGAAAGTGGTTAACTTTGACTGTGTCTGCACTGCCATGTCTGTTCTGTGTGTTCACTGCTGAACTGGACAGCTATCATGGAAAGACCACTGATTTTCTTCCCATATTCTTTAACTGTAGTCACATGTGGCCAAGCTAAACCCCTGCAGTGCAACTGTTTTTTCCTATTTACACATGTTACTAAGAAACATCAGCTAAGGATATGTTATTGCAAGTTTGTGAATGACCCCATTCTTGGCACAGGGCCAAGCCAAACATTTTAGTTCATTTAAAAAAGCAAAAAGTGATAGAGTCAGTAGTTATGATTGACAAGCAGAGGTGGAGTGCTACTATGAAACAGAGAAACGGGAAATTCCAATAATCCAAATTAATAAGCATAGTCATTAATTCCATCAGTGGGATTATAAAACAGAAATGTCATTCTTTGTTAAGAGCAGTTTGGCCAGGAAAGGACACAGGAGACAAACTGTAAAAAAAGACTGATTCATTGATCAAGGCACCTTGATATGATAAAGATGTTAACATTAAGATTTTTTTTAAATCTTGGATTTGTTATATTCATTAAGTTTCAAGTCTATAATAAAAAAAAGAAAAGAAAAGAAAAGAAAAAGAAAAACTAAAAACCAGAAATATAATTTAAATAGCGATGAAACAAAGAAAGAGGGGTCAAAAATGATGGGATGGTCTTATGAAATAGACAAAGAAGAATCTAAAAACCATTTCATTGTCTCTAAGCGCAACACAGAATGCTTTCTCTTTGTTACAGCAGTACTGATGTAACCAATTTCTTACTCCTCTTCTTCTGTTTACATACACCAGAAGGAGTATGTTGGTTTGACAGTCTTGTTAGAACATATGAACCACTAGTAACATTCTAGTAACAAAATTACCCTGTTTCTGTGGTTATTTTCTGAAGACAATCAGTAATTCAGAAAATACTATTTTCCTTTGTACTGTTATTTCATTGTGGACTCTAAATGCTGGCATGAGACACACACTGACTGCACTGGAGTAGAATTTGGAGGGGATGTTACTGATGCACCCACTTGCACTATTCTGCTTGAGAGTTTGCCAGTGTTTCAATTGTAAACTGCTCCTTGCACAGATTTATAATTAGGTCATAAAAGTTCCCTCCCAGATAAAATTTGCACTTCTTTTAAATTTTATGACACAAGCACAAAATAGAAGTTGGGTATTTTTCAGGGGATGTATTTCATCATAAGGCACAAAGATTTACACACTTTAATGCCATTCTTGTTTGGGAGAGTTACACATCTGACTACATCTGCAGGCATCAACATAGGGTTTTAGAGGCAAATCACCTGGCTGTCCCTAACCTCAGTGAATCCCACAGAACAAAGCCAATTAACACCAGCCAAGCTGGCTCGTAGTCAGTGTTCTTCACTTTTTGGCTGGAATCAGATTGTTTCTGTCAGCCCTTTGATCAATATAATTTCAGTATGATTTCTAAATTATTGGTGGAGGAGAAGGAGACTCCACTTCAAATAAATGTACCTTATAAAGCTGGAGTCAGAACAAAACAGAACAGATATTAGAGAATAAAATACACTTTTGTCCTTCTATCAGAATTAATACCCTGAATCCAAGCCAGTTGAAGTTAAGATGTCCATTGGCCTCATTGTCTCTTCTCAAAAACTATAGAAAACAACAGCTGGACAAGTGTCCATAATATCCACAGCCCCCTTTCACAGGAGGATTTCCACTGTTATGCCAGATACATGGTTTATTACAAACTCTGAAAAAATGACCAATTATTTGTTTAGGAGTTATATTTCATGTCAGATACAAGAATTGAGGCACTTTTTCCCTGTCTGTTACTATTTGTAGTATATACAAATAACGATAAGTATATACAATAACAAATAACAATATCACAATAACTGTATTTCAGTTTGTGAGCAGTATTCACCAACTTTGCATGGAGCTGGTGCAAGAGAAGCATAAGGGCTGTTGTATCAAAGGCTCACTTCCTTCCTAAAGCTTTAAAAGACCTATCAGAATTTTATGTATCTTTCTCAAGAGTATTGACTGCTCTTTCACAGTTCTTCCTGGATTCTTGGAAGATCTTCCCATTCATCCAAAAGATAAATCTTCAGGTAGTTGTGATGAAAGCTGTGGGCTAGACAAATAGAGGACAGTGCAGTTGAAATGGTGCCAAATCCATCCTAAGTGCAGGCTCTTTGCAAAAACACCACAAAAATACTTAGACTGTCATTTCACATTAAACTTTTTCTAATACTGTTGCTATTTTACCAATCTGGTTTTCAGGGATTTAATTCTCTTTTGTAGACACAGCCATACTGTATTTCTTTTGTCCAATAAGAAGGACCATGTGAAATACTCTCTGACAAATCCCAAACCACCAAGCACTGTCTTGGTTTCAGCTTTCATTATGAACTCAAAATTCAGACCAGCATGGTCTATTGAGAAAATGGTTCGCTAAGGTTCACAAACTTTGCAAACAGACTTTAGGCCTATTTTGATTAACTCCACTTCTAACAGTTGGAGGCATGTTTGAAAACCAGGCTGAAGATGGCTCTTTGTGATGCATTTCCCAGGTCTTTGGCTAAGCCAACCAGACAAACCAAGTCCCCACAAAGCCACTGCTTCTGAACAAAATTTGTAGTGCAGTCTGGCACTCTTTACCTCTCAGGTGGTTAACCTATGTTGGAATACACCACTGAAAGGGCCATTTCACATTATTATGAAAACTGCCTCATTCTCATTGCAGGCTTGGAACTAGCTAATCAGAGTTGCATGTATATAGTTCAGGATTCTTGGTCTTCATCCAAAGGTATGCAGAACTCAAGGTTTTAAGTTACTCAGTCAGTTATACATTCAGAACAGAATTATAATTTTAACTCCTAAATAAGGTAATTAGAAAAGAAAGCCCCCCTTCACCCTCAGTTTTAACTCCCTGAAACAACTCCCACCACTACAGCATTCAGTGTACAGGGGTGTATAATCATGACTGAGACATTTAGCTTTTGGGTTTTTGTCTTTCCTGGTGTTATATTCCTGAAAGACTGTTTTATCATCAGATGAAAGCATTGGAATTAAAATATTGCCGTGTGGCTTACATTAGTGATAGTAATAGTCTGATCCAAAATTACCCACCCAACATGCCTTTGATTGAATTGACTTGCCAAGGTCTCAGACATGGCTAATCTTTGATCTCTGGCAGATTGTCTTCATTAGGACATTGCAGGGTTCTGCAGCATTCTGCTGGAATAGTGTCCTTTCATAGTATGCAGAGCCTATGTAGAATAGGTTTGTTACCTCACACTTAAATCAGTATTGGGTTTTTTGTGGTTTGTGTTTTTTGTTTCTTCTCTCGCATGATAGATTCAAAGCTGGGGTTCGTCATACCAACTCATACTAAAAGAGATGCCAAAGTAGGCAGATTGTACATAAAGCGAAACCCTGTGTCTGGGAGAGGCACTAAATCAAGTATAGGTTGTGTTACTGTTGAAGCTAATTCTGGATAGCAACTATGAATGAGACTGACTAATGCTGCAATCTATCACATTTCACCCTAGCTAGTGTGATAGCACTTGCTAGGCACCCCATGTAAAAATATAACATTTCTTAAAAAGTGTTAGAAACTGGTATGAGGTGACCTGCTTGATTTGAAACGTGGAGTTATCAAATAAAACAGCTGTCTGTCAGATCAGGTGTATCCATGGAGCAGCAGTCACTTCGAAGAGTGCTGTGGGTTTGTAAACTGTCTATTTAAAATATTTTTCTCCCTTTCACGTGCAGTATCTTAGTTTCTCTCTATATTTAGATGTCCAACTTTCCATGCTTGATGTTCTGTTTATTTTACTGTATTCACATAAGAGAAGTAAAAAAGAAAATTCCTGTGTGGCTTAGAGGCTGAGCTATTTCCATCTCAATGAACAGGGGGAGAAAGAAAGGGGAGATGCATTTAAAATGGAAGTAGAAGATTTCATGCACATTTTTCTAACACTAAGCTTCACAACATTATCTGAAGATTGGGACATACACTGAGCATAAAAGAAAAACCTCTAAAATTGATTTAAAGAAATGTTTTGATCTTGGACATGTAGATTGATCAGTCATAATCACTGCCACAAGGTATTCTTCAGATAAAGAAGAAAATGTCAAACTGTGTGGGGAAAGGGACAATGCTTCAGGTGGAAGAATGATGAGGAGACTACAAGGACCAACAGAAGAAAGAATGAAAGTGATAGTGGATGAGAAAATGGATGAAACTAGTGCTGGCTGGAAAATAAAAACAGAATTAGAATATACCTAGACAGGAGAAGGAAGAGAGGGAGGGAGCAGAGTGCTAAAGAGGAGTCTAGATCATGAAGCAGAGAAAACCAGAGCTAGCTGGCTGGCTATAGATTTGAGGGCAAACAGTTAATAACAAGGTAAGTACAAAGACTGTGTACGTCCTATGTTGGAACATGGGAAAGGGAGCAATAGCAACAAAGGGTAGGTGGTATGAGGCAGTTGCCATAGAGCAGCAAAAATGGATAGATGAATTTGAATTGTAAACGTACAATTTAAAATGGGAGTTCAGGCTTTCTAGACAGTAAGACTAGGACTGAGAGAAGAAAAGGGACTGTGCACAAGCACCCAAAGAGCTCAGATTTGTTAGGCAAGGAAAGAGATGTGCTGAGAGCAGCGACTGGAAAGGTTTCATGAGAAAGATGAAATTTGGATCCTGAGGCAGAGATTTGGATCCCTGAGGGAAGAGATTAATGAAGACAAAGCTGTGTCAGAGAAGGTGAGACAGGAGGGGTAATGCTGACATGGCATAGACAAATAGCTGAGGAGCATGGAACAGTACATGTGATATTTAGGTTTGCTCCCAGTTTCTCTGCTGTCAGCAAAAGTCTGTTTAAATGCTAGCAGAGTGTGTGTCATCCCACTTCAGTGTTGCCAATAGAGAGGTCAACAACCTATTCCTATAAACTACTCCATTAAATTAAATTGCCTAGACCTGTGTGGAAAATTCATACAGTTGACAGTGCAGTGCTTACAAGTAGTTTCATGATGGAACTTCTGTTTTTTCACTTGACTTTCAAAAAACATAAAAATAAGCAAAGAAAAATGGATAATAATATTATAGTTTAATTTAAGCATCTGGAATATTTTTAATTTCCAAAGCACTCTGAACTTTGCAATCATGATTTTGTTTCCCTGGCCATTCCCATAAATTTGCTCTCTGATACCATCTTTAATTGCAAGCATGCTGGGGATTTTTTGTTTGTTATGTTGGGTATTTTTTCTCCACAGACCATTTACATACTGACCAGTTTTGGGTGTGAATCAGGAATGAGTACCGGGGCAAAAAAATGTCTTTAGTACTTTTTCTTAATTTCTTCACAAAAGCCTGTGAGATGTACAGTGATGTAAGGTGGATGTAGGAATAAAAAGAACAAGTCATATGGTTGCACTAATTAAATACTGGCTCACAAAGTTGTATTCTCTCCCATTCCCATTACCGTTCAAATCCTGTGCTTTGCCAGGCATCACACATTTCCACAGGTGGTCACTAATTGTGTTTTCCTCATTTCTGGGGTCCTGACAGGAGACTCTAGGGTCTGGTTTGCGAAAGCACTGAGCATTCACAGCTGCAACTGAAGTTAGTGGTATTTGTATTTTTAACACTTAAAGGATTATGTAACATTATATACTCGGAAATATCCATATGACAAATTTTAAGTGAACTGGATAGTGAAGTCAACTGGCATGAAAAATATAGGGATTTAAATGTGGCGGAAGTTTGAAATTTCTCAAGTCAAAAGTAAAAAAACTTTCTGTAATTTGGATCCCAACAAAGTGGGTGGAAAAGTCTTACCTAGAGGGCCCCAGCTCCAACTGAATGAATAACCATTTCTGAAAGGATATTAAGACTAAGCAGGGAGCTTACAAGGGATGGAAAAAGGAATTGAAAAGCAAAGAAAGCTATATCTTCAATGTCAGAAAGTATTCTGAGAAAGTAAGAACTGCCAGGAATCAGAGTGAGTTGAACCTTGAAAAGAAAATTAAAGCAAGCAGCAATAAGTTCTTTGACTACAGAAATAAAAAGAGAACAAGAGAAGAAAGGAGATGAAATTGAAATGTCCAATAAACTAAGGATTTGGCAGAGATTTGATTCTCACAATATAACAAAAAAAAAAAAGTTAGTTAATAGCTCAGTTTTCAAATATGGGTGATGGTGTGCAGATTGACAGGCATGGAGGAGGACCAGGAGAAACCAAAATGACATGAAGCAAAATTCAAAATCCTGGCTACAATCAAGTGAGAAAAGTGGATAATCTCTGTTTCTGAATGCTGCAACATGAAATTACAGGTCACATGCAAAATAATTTAATAATCCATAAAAAGACAAGTACCAGGTAACCAACAAGAGTAAATTATACACTACTATAAAATTATATTTAATATTTCTAGTAAAATAAATTAGTGCTTCTGAAAAAAGGAAATCTGATTTGGAGAATTTATATGCCTTCTAGGCTAACCTCTTCAATATGCAGCATTTTAGTCTATATTTTAAAGATATGGACAATTAGAAATCATGGGGGAAAGAACTAAATTGGATCTGGGGTGTATCATGCCAGGATAACTTTATATCTGTGTTTGATATTTTGTGTATTTCACTGAAATCTTCTCCTACATTATGTATGGATTAAGAAGAAACAGACAGGTTTTAAGAAGGTGGTAACGATGTACAGAGGAATGACTGGTACTCCTAGGTGAAGGACTGCTGGCAAGAGAACACACATAAATATTTGCAAAGATGATCTTGGTCCTTAGTTATTTGAACATTTTCATTAATGGTGCTGGCTCAGAATTAGTTGTATGCTAATAAAATCTGCTCTTGACTTGACAGGAAGCATGGTCAAAAAAAAGGAGAGATCCAAATGTCTTATGCAAAGAATTGTATGACACTCAGGACTGGACTGTTTGTGAGATCATGCACATAAAGAGTAAAGCCAAAAATGTCTGCTCTAAGCTGAGAACTCATCAATTTCTCTATGCGTGAGGAAGAAAAAGGCCTGGGGATTTGGGTTACATGGTGACAAAAAATGTTCATGTCATTTAAAGGAACCCCGGAGGAAGCAAATTAAACCCTTAAACTATGTCAGAGATATAACTTCAGTAAAGATGGAGAAGAATTAAAACTATTTTACAAGTCATGTGTGAGATCCAAGAAGGGTATACCATGTACAGTTCTTTATGGTAAAGAACAATTAATTTAAACTAGAAGTTTTGTCTGTCTTATGGGAGAAAATCAAAACAGCTTTGCCTGCTTTTTCTGTTAGAAAAAAGGACTGAGACAGGAAATTGTTAATCTCTCTTTACATGTGAAGAAGTGGGGCTGGTTTGAAGGTATGGGGAGAGAAATGAGTGAAGACAATACTGGATTTCAAGGAAACATTTTCTAAGCTAAAGAATATTAAGAGCAAAAGAATACACTGATAAAAAGTACATGTGTAGGTATTAGCCTAGGAACTGGGATGAGTTTTTTGACCATCTGAAGTCTACTGAAAAGCTTCTCTCAGAAGAGAGATGAAATAAAGATTGTACCATAGCTGTAGCTACCATCCCTCCAGTGCATACTGGCTTTGCAGCTGCTTTCTCTCCCTCTGACCAGCAGCAGCCTGGATTCCTCCCTCTGAACTCCATGCAGGTTGCTACATGTTCCCTTTTAAATATGTTTGTTATTGCCATGTTCTTTATGCCAGTACTTGCTGATTTTCTGAGGCCAGACATTATAAGCACATAAGTCACAGAAGAGACAAGGAATCTTGTCTTGCCAGCCCATTACAGCGTCATAAGTCTCACAGATGTTTAAATATATTGTTTTTTAAATGAAACTACCACTATGTGGTTGAATGATTGCTTCTAGTGAACAACCTGCTCCCATCCTATCTGACCTCCCTTTATTGTTTGGTGGTGTTTTCATGGTTGTTTGCATGTACTGATGTATCTTATTTCCAGTGATGGCTAAAGCTCTGTATTTCCAAATACTGGGCTTGGTTCCATTTATTGTAACACAAGGACTTTCTGCTTTTATCCCATAGCAATATCCTTGTTTTTCTCTACCTCTTGCATTTTGCCCACAAAAAATGGGCTGGTTGAACTTGAAGGTATCCCTAACTCAATATTTCATTTCTGAGGATGGTCAAGGCCAGATGTCTGAAGAAGGCTGTAGGAAGAGGGAAATGTAGTGAGACTTCCTCAAAATACTCTTTAGGCTCCAGGAATTTGTGGCTTGGGTAATTTCTGAGCCAGACATGGGGCCTTTGTTTTTAATAGCTCAGATAGAGTTTTCTTCTGCGAATTCGTTCACGAATTTTTAAATGAAAGTTAACTTGTGGTATCCCCCAACATCCTGTGGCAAGGGGTTAGCTGGCTTTACTGTGAGTTAAGCAAGTTAAAAGCTACCATTTTATTTGTTTGAAAAAGGCTTCCTGCTTTTCATTTGATGCCTTCTGGCTTGTATACCAGAAGTAGCGTGTAGTTGTTTCCTATTTACCATGCTTATGCCACTTGTGATTTTATGGACAGCGATCATAATGTCTCCTAGGCTGAAGGGTCTTACTGTATTCAATCATTCCTTAGATGGAAGCCAGTCCACAGTTTCTGTCAGCCTTGGTATCCTGCTCTATATGTTTACCAGATTTACTAACTATTTAGGCATAGTGGACAGTAGTTCCCCCTGTGGCAATTTGTACTTGGATTTCATATCCAGCTGGAATTGAAAGGTGACCTCATGGCATCTATTAGTTCCAAGGAGCTCATTCAGATGTTGTTTTGGTTTTGAGCCTTTAACGTGGCTCTGTTCAGTGCTCAGACCAGTGCTCTGAGCAGGCAGCTTTGCAAACTTCTTCAAGGTATGTAATATCGTCCCTGTTCCTCCTGCACTAATTTCTGCCACTCCCATTTCATTGTCAGTATGCGTACAGCCTCTCTGGTCTTCTGCAGACCCTTTCACCCCATCTTGAGTGGCCCCCTCTCAAGAATAACAAACATAGCTCTAAAAAGTAAGTATCTTTGGCTGTAAGTAAAAGTAAGTATCTTTGGCAACTTCAAATGCCAGCTGATCAGACCCTGTCCACTTTACCTCACCCCGACCTCCCTAATCAGGCTGCTTGACAGCTCCTGCTATCACTTCCTACCTTTTTCTCTATATTTATATTCCCAAAGCCATAGGGTGTCCCTTCCTCACTGTCTCCCACCCTTGTATCTCCTACCTATGCTAAATCCTCTGGCATAGACATCATAGCTATTCCCCAAAGCAGCCTTTTTTCAGCTGAGTATCTTTGAAAACATTCCAAAAGAGGAAATTTAGACCTAACCATGCTGTCAACCCAAGAGTCAGAGCTTATACCACAGCCTCATTCAACTTTCCATTGTGCAGGGAAGAGCAGGCATGGGAAGGAGGAGGCTGGTATCTGCATGCACAAGAGAGACCTTCAGCCTACCCATAACCTTTGGTCCTGTCAGTTTCTTATCCCCATGCCACCACTGAAACAGACTGAATGCCCTAATTTCAAGTGCCTGTCAGAGAAGGAAAGAGCTTCCAGGAAGGAAGAAAAACTGCAGGAAAAAAGAGACAAAATGTTAAATTGCCTGTTTCCTTGCAATTGTCCTGTAGCCATACAAGTGAGATACCCCCATCTCAAAGGTGCTGCCTTCTCTGCCCCACAGACTAAGGCACTTCAGGATATTCTTACTCTTTTTCCAGGTCCATTTGGGACCCGGTATCTTTGTACGTTAATTGTCTAAGGCAGAACTTAGAGGAAGCAAGAGCCAGAAAACCAAAGGGCATGCATGTGATCAGTGGATTTCCCCTTTCAACTCCTGGTCTAGACATGGCTTTTTTCTCTCTCTTTCTCAGTTCTGACCAGTACCTGTCAGAGATCAGAAGATGTCTGGCATCCTCTTGTCTGCATTCAAATACATTAAATTTTTGTTACTTCCTTGGGAATTAGTTGTGACTGTTATCATGTAATTCACTGAATATCCTGTTTTTGTTACCTTTGGCTACTGCAACAAGATTGTGGTGAAGAACATGCTTGATGTTCTTCAGTCTCTCTAGTTAGTGACAGGTTTAGTTCTTGTCAGAAAATTTGGGTAGTTACATTTGTGACAATAAAATTGAGACTAAAGATAAATGCCAAATATGATGGCAAATAGCCAAGTGACAGGGCAATATGTTCAGCAGCTCAAGCCAACACTGAGAACAAGGACACTGAGCCCTTTTGCCCAAAGCAATTTTGCTAGTAACCCTGCCTTACTGGGGTAGTGAAAATCTTTTCAGGATTCAGCTGTGTAGCACCCTTACACCTTCCTTTGAAGGCTTTTTCTTGATTACTAGAGCACTGAATCATTTTGTACTGGGCTTTGGCTGTAATGGTTAATTTCATTCATAGAACTACTGTTGGACACTTTATCGTGGTTAAATTTTGAGCTGCACAGGGAGGGTAATTTCTGGCTTCAGCAGGTTTTGTATCTTCTTGAAATGTGGCTTTCTATGCTGGAGAATATTGAACAAGGTAATTATTCTTGTTCTTGTCTCAAATTGAGAAAAAAGTCTGATTTAGCTTTAGAAAAAAAGTCTCATTTAGTTGCATGATTTGTGCTGACCTGCTCTTAGTGGGTTGGCCTGTGGGTGACACCAAGCTTTGCATTCTAAAGTGCTCTTGTTTATATTGATGTATTACTTTCTTCCTGATAATTTGCCCTGAATAAGAATTAATGAACTGGTAAATTAATTATCTTATATGACTTACTTAACAGTGTTGTATTTCCAACAGACTGGAGGTAAGCCTGATAAGTTTGTTAATCTAATACATTCATAGAAACCTTTTTAGGTGATAGATTAAATAAATGTAAAAGACACTTTAAGTTATCATTTGCTTGCTACCAGTCCAAGTCATTGCAGAGGCCAAAATTGGCATCTGTGCGAACCGTTTGCTACATTATTCCCATGGCCTACTCATGCCTAACTGCCCCAAACCACAAATCATTTGCTCATTCTTGTTCAAGCCATCATTCTAGCCCTCTGGGCTTTGCAGAATCCAGCAATAAATCTAGCTCTGATGACCCAGATCTTCTGAACCCTAACCTTAAAATTAGAGTTAATAGTCCAGAGACCTCTAAAAGCAAGAGAATTAATCACAAGCCATTTGTCTCTGTTAGTCTAGCTGCTAGTCCTACAGGTCATGCAGTATCCAACAATAAAACTACCTCTCTAGTCCTTGCTGTTCCAAAAGTAATCTGAACCCCAACTTTTAATGTAGCCCAAACCCCAATATCTAGTCTTGAATTAACAAAATTTCTTTAGTCTATGGTACAATTAAGAGATATCATTGGTTAGACTTGATGTAGAAGACATCAGAAAGTGAAAAATAATGAATTACAGTTACCTGCCATAAATTTCCATGCTAGCCCATGGATAGCAAGTCTGAATGAATAAGGATAACTTCTGATGTTATTAAGGTTAGAAGAGCAACTGAAACTAGCTGGCAGGAATGCTTAGTCACAGCTCAGTGGCTGTGATAAATTCTCAGGTTACAGTTAGGAGTAGATCTGGGTGTAGAAAATGAGGAACTTATGAATTTGCTTTACAACCAAATAATTTCCTTTTCTATAAGGTGAAGAAAAGACCTGGAGCAAGAATTCAGTTTAGGTTTACAAGTAACTTCAGAAAGTGAAAAAAATTGTGGCTAAACTTTACAAAGAAATTCTACTTGCCCAGAATTAACAGAGTGCTTTGTTACCTGTCAGGTTTAATACCAAACAAATGAAAAAAAGTAAGTTCCATAATATTCTTTTTTTTCCTCCTCATAAAACATGAAGATAAATACCAGTCTCCATACAGGGGAATTTAAAGCCTCATGTGCTGGAAGGCTTGCAGGCGGACTTCTGGCGCTGAGGAGGCAGTGAAAGCTCTTCAGCTATGTTTGGGTTCTTCTTATCACTCTTTATATCCCTTCCAGTTTGAAGAATAGCAGCCAAGGAAGTAACTGCCATCAAAGCACACTTCGGCTTAGCTGAGACTTTGCACCTGGAAGCTAGGAACTGAGACAATAAGGGAAAGGTGCATGCAGTGTCTACTTTTTTGGAGGAAAAGCCTATGGGTTTGGGATGTTTTGAGCCTCTCTTTCCTGAGGGGGAGCACAGCTCCAGGGAGTCCTTGCAAAAATGAATTTGTGTATCAGCGACACTCTGATCAAGCTAATCAGCTGATTTCAGCTGGCAGCAGAGGACTGGGCACTTCTTGGTCTGCCACAGTGCTGGCCTTGGGTGATCATGGACGACACTGCAGATGCAGCTTGTTTTCAGTCACAGGAAGCCTGCTTTTAATTGAATCACACATACTATGCTGGGAACAGCTCCAGAGAAAAACAGACATTTTATGTATTGGGTTTGCTTAAAAAATATTTTGCCATCCTCTGTGTCCTCTTCAGTACTGACTCCCATTTTGTCCATTATTGTTTACTTGTTCATCAATGACTTGGATGAAGAGGCAGATGCCTCCTCAGCAGATTCAATGATGAACAAGTGGCTGATACGACAGAAAGCTGTGCTGACATTCATCAAGACCTGAACAGGCTGGAGAGATGGCGGGGAAACCTAATGAAGTTCAGCAAAGGATAATGTAGGGTCCTGCACCTCCCCCTGCGCCACTACAATCTGGGAACCAAACTGCTGGAAAGCAGCTCTGTGGAGAAGGACCTGTGGGTCCTGGTGGACAACAAGCTGTCCATGAGCCTGCAGTGAGCCAAGAAGGCCAATGGTCTCCTTGGGTGCATTCGGAAGAGCATTGCCAGCAGGTCGTTTGGAGGTGATCCTGACCCTCTACTCAGCCCAGGTGAGGCCACATCTGGAGTGCTGTGTCCATTCTGAGCTTTTCAGTACAAGAAAGACATGGAGCTCCTGTAGTGAATCCAGTAGAGGGGGATGAATATTAGGGACTGGAGCATCTGTCTTACAAGGAAAGGCTGAGGNAGAGGGGTATGAATATTAGGGACTGGAGCATCTGTCTTACAAGGAAAGGCTGAGGGAGCTGGGCCTGTTCAGCCTCAAGAAAAGATGACTGAGAGGGAACCTTGTCAATGTCTATCAGTACCTGAAGTGGGGGTGTCAAGAGGATGGATTCAGGGTCCTTTTGGTAGTGCCAAGCAATAGGACAAGAGGCAACGGGTAGAAGCTGATGCACCTGAATTCCACCTGAACGTGAGGGAGAACTTCTTTACTGTGCAGTGAGCATGCCTGGGAACAGATTGCCCAGAGAGATTGTGGAGTCCTCCTCACTGGAGATATTCAAGAACCATCTGGACACAATTCTATGCAATGTGCTCTGGAATGATGACTTGAGCAGGAAGTTTAGACTAGATGACCCACCGTGGTTCCTTCCAACCTTACCCTGTGATTCTGTAATGAGTGTGATTCTTGCCATGGGCTTCAGGCCTCTCCTTTAGGATGGGATTTAGGCAGTGAAAATTGTGAAGCTAGTTCATGAATCTTACAGCCACTAAGAGAGTAAGATGTTGCATGAAGTTAGTAAGAGGAAAGAAGTTATGAAAAATTTTTTATGCCTCATTAGATGGGACTAGATTAAAACAGACGATCTGCAACTCATGTGAACCATAAAATTAATCATGAACTATTTGACCTGGAGGCTGCTTACCTCATGTTGGTCCTATTGGCTATTTCTCAGAAGAAAGTCCCTGAAAATTCTAGACTTCTTCCTCACCTTACTTCTGCTCCAAAAGATAGATTCTTGAAGTGCTGGAATTACTCATTACTTATTTTTTTTCCTTCTAGTTGTGTCCTTCATCTTACTTGTTATGATTTTCAGGGAAGGAGCATAAAACTATTTTGAGACCTTCTTTTCCTCAGCTTCAACCTTGAAAGGGTTTGCTTCCTTGCAGAAAGAAAATTTACATATTTTCTGTCAAATGAACACATGACTCTGACACAACTTGTAAGATTCTAGAATAATATTTTCCCTTCTTTCTGAAAGAAATTCTATCAATATACCTAACCATATGTCCTGAAACAGAAATCACAAAGTATTAGAGAAAAAAGGAGTTAGTTGTGAACTAATTCTTCCTACTAACTACATCACTCCATCTTTATCATAGCAAGACTTGCAAGACTGAGAAATGAACCTCAATTTATATTTCTTCTTTTCTTGTCCTACAAATCCTGAGCACCTGAAAGAGATGCTTCCAACTCAAAGTAAGTTATTTTAAAATCCAGGGTTTCATATTAAGAACGAGTTCTGTTGGTTTTCTTTCCTTTAAGAGTGTTCCCAACTATAGTATTCATGCTGATCTCAGTCAGAGGCTAGGCAGAAAAACTCAATCACACATTCTTTCTTCACAGTAAGAACTGTTTTCTTTATCTGTCTTTACCAGCACCTGCAAGATTGAGGCTTGTGTTTCATTCTAGTTTTCCTTGTACTAAATTGCAACCCTTGAGCTGACTCAAACCCTAGGCTAAAGGCAGTAATCCAAGACAGTTTACAATGCAAGTGTATTGTATTTTACATGGCAAACTCACGTTTATAAGCTGTATCCTTCATCTGTTTTTTTAAAAATTCAAGATTCAAGAAGGAAAGCAGATCCTTACTTCCTAATCCCAACTCTTGCCAGAAACACACTGGCTATGCTCTTACTCTGTGTCTTCTTGTCCCTAGGCATCCCCACAAGTGCTTGGGCAAAGCAGCAGGAGAGCAGCCAGGAGGAGGAAATAAAGTTCACTAAAGCAATCCATAGGCACATGTCTGGCTAAGTAGAAATTCCTGCCAGGGCTAATTTTTATAGGGAGAAACATGTAACTGGCTGCTGCAGCTGTTCCTTGATCATACAGTAGGGAGTAAAGATATCCTTCCTAGCTAGTTCCTAGTTTGATCTGTTGTCATGGGAGACTGTTTTTCAGGCAGTAACAAATTAATTCCTTGTCCAGAGCACACCATCTTATTCTTGTTATTGTTCTTTGCTATAAGATGCCCAAACACACCTAGTTCCCCTGTCCCCTGGCAGCAGGAAGTGTGGAAACTCATTGGGAACTCCTCTCTGGCTTTGAGGCTTAGGTCTACAAAGTTCACAAGAATAGAGGTTGTCATGGCCAAAGGTTTTCTTTGTCTCTGTACCTCAGGTCTGCAGGTGGCATGAGGGGTGGCTAGAGGGTGCAATAACACATTACCCTCTTATTCTAAAGCAGACTCAACCTAACTCTTCATTTCTTTTTAGAAAGAGCTCTTACCTAATTTGATACTGAGAATTGGCTTATGAATAAAAATGTAAAATAACTGGGCCATGTAAGGCCCAGTCATAAGTAAGTTAGGCATTTTTGTTTTGGAAAGGAGAAAGTATAGGGACAGTATGATAAGGATTTATAAAATCTTTGGCAGAATGGAAAGGATCAATAGTGATCATTTGTTCACTGTCTCATTCAAAACAAACCTAGGGTAATCAAATGAAATCAGAAAAAGGCATATTTCAGAATGCCAAGGGAGTTGGTTCTTTTCACATTGGATAACTAAGGCACATAATCCTTTGCTGGATGACCTGTGGATACTGTTTACATGTGCTCAAGATGAGGTGAGACCATGAAAATGAAATTCATGGCTGAATATTACTAGGCTTACAGTTTTATTCTCTGGGCATCTCCCTGTGAACATTTGCAGAGCCATGAGGACTGTTGGCTTGATCTTCTAAGGCAAATTCATGTTCCTAAGTCCAAGTTCTACACATCTTTATCAGCTGTGATCACTGATCTGAAACAGCCAAAGATCCAGCCATAGCCACAAGCTGCTTTCACTTGTCATATCATAACTATTTCCTTACCAAGCTGAGCTCACAATCAAGGAACAAATCAAGCTGGCCAGTCCCAGACCCTAATCCTGAGTTTAACGTGTCCCTTGAACCTGGGACACTAATTACAATTCATTTTTCTTTGGAAGAAATTCAATAAAGGAATGAACACAGCTTCTCAGACACTGTCATTATGAAGTTTAAGCTGATACTGTAGTTGTAGCCAAAACTTAAGGGCCTCAGAAATAATCTTCCAACTTTCACCCTTCCTTGCTCTGTTCCTGCAAGTCTTGAAGGATGCAGCAATAATGACACTCTTTTGCACCTCTACTTTTCACGTCTCTAACACTCTCCTGAAGCTGTACTGTAGCTTTTTGATCCATTATCTCCCAAACTTTCCACTAGCCCTGTTAGTCTTGCAGGATCTGGCAATGAAAGTGAGCTCTCTTACAAATCTTAATGCTGTTACCAACCTTAATGCTAGTTTTCCCAATCTTTCCTCGAATCCTGAAACTTCCAGTGCCCTTATAATCTCTTCATCTGCTGAAAACTGTTCTTCCTTCTCAGCTGTCTGTATGCTGGGAAAGATTTGCTACACCCTACACTTGTATTCAGTGGCTGAGAATGTTAATTTCTGCCTTTCATATTCTTCCCACACTATGCCGAGCCATGATTTTCAGTCTGGCTATGTCCTGAGTCATTGGCTTCTTTATCTTGGATCTATCTACTTGTTCTGCACACTAATGGCTGTCACTGCTCTGATTTTTCCCTTGGACAGCTCCTGTGCTATTGACATGTGCATGCATTTCCCCAGGGTTGAAGATGATTCTCTTGATATTTTTCTCCTGCAAACTGAAATCACATGTCTCACCAATAAGGCTGTTTCTGATTAAAGAATCTTTTTTATCTCCAGAGTTACATGTGGATACCAAAACTCTCCATTGTGTAACTCACATATCTAACTTCCACTCTTCTTAATTCCAGGTAAAATACTTTCCCAGCCTTCATCCCAAACCCAATAGCTATCCACAGTATTCTTCTGCCTAAAATCATGACAATTATTATTCCTCTTTTTCCTAGCTAATGCATGGGATATAATAAAGAGACAAATCTTTGCCTTATTAATCCTTTCAGTCATTTCAGTATTCTGGATCCATTTTTTTCTTTGTACTGCTTTAATGATTGTGCAATTCTATTTGTCTAGAAGTCCAGCTTTCCTGTGGAGTGAGTCATGTTGCTTCTCATCAGAAATGCTGCCTTGTTCGTTTCTAAAACAAGCACCTTTCTCCAGTGTGAGCATCACTTCCCCATCACTTCTATCCTAGCTAATAAAATAGCAAGACTTCATTATCCTTGTATTAGAGAGGCTTTTTATAAGGAGAAGCCTGTTCACAGATGCTGCAAGTCAACTCCAGCTATGACTACATAATACAAACAGACTGCTGCCTCCTCCAGACTTTCTTCTCTAGCTCACACTCCATCTACATTACTGCATCACATCACCATTCCTTTATTGCTGCATAAAGGAAGATTCAAGCAATTTACACAATTCTTGGTATGATTTGCACCCTTTTCAGATTATGTTAAGACCTCAGATAGGAGAATTTTGCTTCCAAATTCCCTGATCTTTATTTGGTTTTCATGGCTATTTTCCCATGGTTAATCCAGCTCAGCAGAAGCCATTTTCAGCTATTTTTTTTCAAAGATATAAAGATATAAAGATTTTTTTTCAAAGATGTAAAGACAGCATTTATCTGAGTTCTCTGATTCAGCCTACAACAGTGGGGAGGGGCAAGGGAAAAAGCAAACAAAAAAGAGTGGTGGAGGGTGTACTTCTAGAATCTAGTTCTGGCTAATATTTAATTTCTGCTGAGATCATTGATTTAAACACCAACATACCAAATTTGTAAAAATTCAAGTAAAATTCAGACTGGCAGACTCCAACATATGCTCTCTGATAAAAGCATCTTTCAGTTCCTTAGAAAATAGCAATACTATAGTGAGGTACTTGGCCTGGTGTTTCAGGGGACTATGCTCAATTCACTGGTCCCTGAGATGCATTTTATTACAGAGAGAAGTTTGTTTTATGCAGTCTTTTTAGAGTTCATATAATGAGCCCTCCAATCACTCCTTCCTTCAATCAGCTCCAGTAATTTGGCATTACTAAGAAGAGGTGGACATATTTTGTTACATTTCAAACCAAATCACACTCTTTTGAAATGAGGAACAGAACTCCAAAAGGATTAGATTAGTTTTCCCTTTAAAGGAGGCAAAGTGCCAGTTTGGGCTGCTGTGAAGAGAAGGAAGTCCTAAATTAACAATGTATGAATTCCTAGCAGTGGCCAAACACTCTTCTCTCTGGCTGAATTATGAAGAGGGATAAAATGCCATATTATCGGTGGATCCCACTTCTTACAATTGCACCCTACCACTTCTGCAAAGCTTTCCCATTCTTCTCATTCTCTCAGGAACCAATTCTTCTGTGGACATAAAGCTTAGTCTTCATGTTTCTTCATTTCTGAATGGAAGAAGTAATGGCAGCTTGTCCTCTCCAGAACAAGAAAGTTGTTACATTCATCAGCTTTGAGAGGTCTGTTTTCAGGAGTCACTGACTCCTAGTCATTTCATTTTTGGGTAGTGGAGCAGAGCAAGGCCAGTGAAAATACAGGAAGTGGAATAAAAGTATTAAGTCCCAAGTCCTGGCTCCTGTTGCTGCTGCCACTGCGGCCACTGCAGCCCAAGAATATAAACTGCATGCAGTGTAATGGAGGATGTTTACAGCTGAAAGGAGTACAAATGCCAAAATACTCATCTGCAGCTCTGAGCAAAGTGTTTCTGACCATGCCAATAGTACGAGACTTTCTTGTTAGGCTATTTCTTTCTTTGAGAAAGCAGTCTCCTTCAAAAATAGGGACTTGGTTGCTTCAGAGCAAAGCCAATCTGCATTTGTTTATGGTGGTATATATACCTTGAGTTTTGTTGTCTTCTGACACCTTGTCTCTGTGCCTTTGCTGCGGCTGAATTTCAGGCTGGGTGGCAAAGTCTTCTATATGGCACAGCAAGCCTGGGTTTCTTTCATTTTTTTCATCTCTGAACAGACAAATAAAAAGGCACCCACTTGCAGAGCTAGGCTGCTTTTTTTTTCCACAGCAAGTTAAGACAAGAGATTTTGGAAGGATAAAGGCCTATGTATCTCCCCATGTGATGATTTACATGACTTATTTTAGCAGCTGTCCAAATTACCTCTTAAAAATGTGCATTTTTGCAATAGCTCTACTTACCTTTCCCCCCCTTTCCCCCCCAGTTAAGGTCTTGCCACTATGCAATGAAGCTGCAGTAACAGCAGAGAGGTTTGCAGGTGTGGCCTCAAATGAGAAGAGGTGAAGCTAGGTAACTGTGGGTGAGGGCAAAGCAGCTGGCATGGTGGAGCTGTCTGCTTAGACAGCTGGATATCTCCATACAGCAGTAACTCCCTGCTCCCAACTGCTGCTGCTGCTGCCAACACAACTTCTGCGCTTCTGCTCTTGATTTTTTCTTTTTCTGTGTGGGGCTCAAAAAGCCAAGCAAAGGCTCAGAGGTTGTTTTTCTGATGTGCTTATAGGTAGCATCATAATTTTATGCAGATTTGTGGTACAATCACCACTGCAGAGCTCTTGAGTGGAGAAGACATTACTCAGGACAGATCCTATCAGAAGACATGACATCTAGATTTTTGTTTCATTTCTTTATCCTTTGTTTCTTTTTTCTAAAAGAATGAAAAGATTCCTAGGTAATAAGCCAATTGCAGAAGGTGAAAGAGACCTTGAGAAAGAAATACCAACTATCATAATGGATGCAAAAAAAAACCTGAGAGGCTTGAGGTTTTCTGGTTATTCTCCACTCTCAGTTGAAGGAAGAATACTCCCTCTGATCTGCTTTTGTGTTCAAGAGGCAGTGTATCAGCCTCAGTGTCCTGAAAGGTGCCCAGGATTTTGAGGCTGGAGGTGAATACCCATATTTTTACTCTCCTTGTCGGACCTACGTGACCATTACTGTTATTCCAACAGAAGCAGTGGAGTAGGAACAGAAAAAGGAAAGTTATGAGTTTCCCAACCCTCTCCAATTTTTTTTTTCCCCTAAGCCTAGGATTTTATAAAACTCTAACTCCAAAACACATTAAAAGCCTGAGCTGCTTACAAAACCCCTGGCTCCACAGAGGTTGCTTATCCTTAGTAATTATCACTTAATATTTGGCCCAGCACAGCTATCTTTCAGTCTTATAAGGATGAATGTATTTGTTTCACTGCTATCTGAGCTCTTTTTCACCATCAGACTGAAACCTATAGTTTATTATTCCTGGACAGAGGCCTACATACACTATATGTTACTTCTGTAGTTCCCTCAGTCAGTGGGAAATGTTTTAGTATTATTATCATTAAATATTTTGCCAGACACTGTGGTCTTCCAGCTTTCACATAGATAGGGAGGGACTGGATGTGTGGCTAAAGTGCAGGCTTAAGAGATGGGAGACAGGAGTGTTTTTTCCTTATCTGTGCCAAAATGCCTAGAGAGAAAATTCCTCTGGTAACTAGAAAGGCTAAAATGCCCTTAACCAGCTACTATCTCCTTGTGCTTAGGCTTCTGAAACCACCCAATTAAATGAAGCATTTTGTGACCACAGGTGGATTTAGCAGTAAGGTTCAGGCTTAAATAATCTATGCAATACTTCTTTGCATCATCTTTTTTGGTATATGTAGTACATTACAGGCTTACTTCATATTTTTGAAAGAGAAAATAAAGGATCCTCATTGCAAAGCTGACTATTTCATTTGGTTTAGTACCTTCTCAACAGCCATTTTTTGTTGTTTTTGTTGTTTCTACATGTTTAATCTAGAAGTTTAAACTGGAGCTGTAAATAATGGAGCTTAAATGTGTAAGAGCCAATACCAATTTAATAATGCTCAAAAAAATATAAAGTAATGAATAAATTTTAAGGTCACATCTTTCAATGTCCTGTGGTTCTGTGTCAGACTGAAAATGATAAGTGTTAGTTGTTTTAATACCTATGAAGACTTTAATTGATGCAACTTTCACTATTTTTATTATATTAATATTGCGTAGCACAGGGTGTTAATCTAAGTGGGCAATGTCAGAGCTGAGGCACAATATCATGGCAAAGTCTATTTGCAGTAGGAAATACACTGATTTCAGACTTCTGAATCATCTTGTGCCAACTGCTCTCCTGATTTATCATTCCTCAACAAGGACCCAAACGTTTTGAATTTTGTTTATAACAGTTCCCTTAGATACTACCTGAAAACTATGTGGGCCAGTCATCTCATCTGTGCTGGTGTGTCCGTAGTTTCACCAGGTATTCCCCATGGCTGAAAAGGGAAGGCTTAAAGGCAAGCACCAGTGCTGTTGTATGGGAAAAACAGCAAGAGGAAACATTAGCAAAGAGCTGATAGATTCCATAGAGAATCAGAGATCCCCAGTTCCCATAGCAGTGGTCCTACTGCGAAAGGAGGAGGGTTGAACCCATGAATCTCTCTCAGAGATTCACATCCCAAAGTTTCTGTTGGACAGACTTGCAGTCCCCTGATCTCAGCCAGAGTTGCTCAACTTGCAAAGTCTGGCCCCTTTAGGTACAACTGGAGCATATTGATTTCAGGGCTGAGCTTGAGGAAATTCCAGTCTACTATATTAGCCATCCACCTGCGCTTTGGGAGATGTAACTAGACCAGGAAAAAATTAGGGCTCATAGTTTGGCAGAAAGACTTAACGCAGGTGGATGTAGAAGAGCCATATTGCAAATGCAATAGGATGTTGATCCTTTTCACTTGCCCCAGGAGCTGCCTGCTTCTACCCCAGCAGCAGAGGCCTGGTTCCTTGTGGACCAGAAACTCCCGCGGTGGCAAGAGAGTTAATAGTTCTCCTAATGGCCTACATGCGCTACATGCATCAAATGAAACAAGTATGAAAATGGTTCATTACCTTCCTGTGTTCAAAGGTCAGGTTTTTCAAAGGAATTCATGTACAGAAAGTTGCAGGTGGAGAGCTAGTAATGTTTACAAAAGCACTCGTGTGCCAGATTCCCATGGATTTCAGTGTAGGTTAGACCCCTGAAGATAGAGTGTGTTTAGGCATCCAAGTCCTTTGAGAGGTGAAGCATTTTGCATTTATTGCAATGTCCTGCAGGGTTCATAATGATTATTACCACAGAGCAGCTTGTGTGCTGTCAGTGCAACATACTGGCTTACTCTGCAGTGTCTTGCTCATCTTCCCATACCCAGTGGTATAAAATCTGTTGCAGACATCCCACCTATCTACCATCCAGGGAACCATTCCTAATTGTGTTCTGGAAGCCTTCTCTTGAGTTCACTTTTCCTATTAAGAAGTGAAAAGTACGGTGGAGGGGGGAAGGTGGGAGGTGGAGAGAAAGACAGGCATCAGTGTCCAGCACACAGCACATTACCAGCTACCCTGCCAATTAATGTGCCAGGATTCCCTCGCTCGCATATGTTATGTTGTTTTGATGTAACTAAATGACAGTTGCATTCAGCTGCTTCTTTCTATGGAAAAAACATCTTCAAAAGAGCAGATGAGCATGACCCTATTTCTCATTTTGTTTCCCATTACTTTAATTGTATATATATTGAATATATTATCTATCGTGGAAAATTGCTTTTGTCTCTGTAATATCTGCAGGACACTATTATGGCAAACAGTAGTGCATCTGCTGACACAGGTTTTCCTCCCCATTTCTTATTCCATTTCATATCCACAAATTTCAAACCTGTGCTACTAGAGCTATATCATTAAACCCACTGATTTCACTGAGAAGAGCAGGTGGTCAGTGTCACAGCAGATCTGGCCATTTTTGTTTAGGTGTCTAAATATGCCTTCACTAGCTTAGACATTTGGACTCAATGTTTTTGCTTTGCGAGCATTAATCTTGCATCTCAAGTGTACACTAAATTCCTGTTTGCTTCCTCTGTCTCAGTCTGTTAAAAATTTGGTTCCATGTTTTTATTAATACCATTCAGCAGAGGGTTTTTTCTTTGTTTCACCACACTGTCAACCCACTGCTTGCTCATTGGTAATCCCAGAATGATCTATAAGTAATGTCCCGTGTATGCATATAATTTTTATTGTTAGAAGACAAATGTAACCCTTATGCTGAGGCCAATACTTATAATTTCTTTGCATGCCAAGTTTGTGTGATTAACACTGAGGCTAATTTATTATGTGACTGGCTCTGCTTAATCCCGTGACTGTCTGTCTGCAGTGCATGCATATCATCCTCAAATGCCTTGGTACACGTGTTAACAATGGGAAAAATACTTGGTGGAAGAATGTAACTTTCAAACTCAGCTGCTGCAGTTGGCACGGGCAGATCCTCCCTTCATCCACAATTTGTCTTACTTGATCTTATGACTGCATGTGAAAATGCCCCAAATTGTTTTTCTTGCATTTTTCACCTGCAGGACTTTAAATTAGAGACAGGAAAAGCATTTCAGCAGTATTGAAATAAATGTTTTTCTAACTGCATGCTTTACTCTTTTTTTACTGAATTTTTCAAAGCATTGGTTTAAAGATTAAAATACCCAAGTTGGGAAAAAAGAAGGAGGTAGGAAACTGCAAAGTTTAACATTCTGACTTCTTTTTAATCCTATTTTTAGGGGAGTAAAGAGAGTTTGCTTCCCTTCAAATGAGCTTTCAGTTCTCTTCAAAGTGAGTTGAAGTCTTTCTTAGAGCCACAGAGATACTTGGATATCTGCCAGGGACAAGGACATTCATGACAAGGTTTAGTACCTGGTCTTACTTCCTGCCTTTTTCTCTTTCACTCAGTAATATCACCACACCCCAAGGGTTGAATGCTATTTGTGAATTCAGAGCCAGGAAGCATATTCAGGACTGGGCTTAGAAATCATTTTTACCTACTCATCACAGTACCAGCAGCTCCTTCTCAGTTCCCATTTGTAAGAGAACCAGCCCAGCAAAAAGACCTTGCAAGACAATACTTTAGAAACATCTTAAATTTGTGGGTGTGGGTGTGGGTTTGGGGATGGGGGTGGGGGTGTGTGTGTAGGTCAATTTTGTGTTTTGTTGTTTGTTTCTTTTTAATCTATATATATATATAGATACATAAAGCACCTTATATATACTTACAAAATTAAACATGATTTACTCTGGTTTGCTTAAATCCCAGAAAACACTGGGCAGAACAGAACCCAGGTTAGAGACAATGAGCACATTTCCAGAAGCATTGAGCCCTGTCTTGCAGCTTCCATTCCATTGTATCCAGTTCCAAAGGCACCATCTCTAACAGAGCATTCGTAAATCCTTACAGTGTTTTGAATCACCCCTATATTGTACCTTTTATCAGATTAATTGAGAGTCTTGAAAAGAAATTAGTACTTTGTAGCATGTTTGGTAACTAATAATAATCAGGAAATTTATTAGAGAAGAAATCTGGTTTTGACAAGGAATTAACCAGAATCATAAGTAAAGCTTATAGCTGATTTTTTTTAAAAATTGAATAAGTAATTTACTTCAAATGTATAAATGTTCACATGTAATGTATTCAGAAGAGTTTGAGTCTTTTTCCAAGAGATGTGCAAGTTCCTAAATTCCTGTAACATTCAATGGGAATTAGGCTTGCTACATTTTCATCACAAAAAACCCCAAAGAAAACCCATCAAAGATTCATGCTTCTAAGTCACTTCTAGTGTTTTGCAAACATTACATTCCAATCAGCTCAGTCCTTGCTTTAAACACAAAAGCTGATATTTTCACCTAAAGCAGGTGATCTGTTCTCTTGCTGGTCTCTTCCTTGCTTCCTCTTCTGTTTTTGAATCACAACAGAGTCGCTTTGCAGTGGCTAGTAAACTTTTAAAACAAACTAATAAAACTCTTATAAATCCACCACAAGCAATAGATAAGAAAGCAGGAGTTTACATTAGAGCAAATGTAAACATGCATTTAGTGTTTGCATGTATTTAAGTCATTTACACATTTATTCCTCATTCCTGTGTGCAAACTAGGAGAATGATAAAATGTGCTGAAAGCTATGGAAATAGAATTGAAAGAATCCTTGCAGATTTAGTAGGAAAAAACCCTACCACTTTTCCTAATGTTTCCATCCCTGGCTCTAGAAAGTCTGCCAGGTCAATCCTAAATTGAAGTCAGTGGGAGTTTGCCACTAACTTCAGTGGAAATAGGTTTTGGTTCTTTTACTGTAAACCCCCTTTTAAGAGAATACAACTGATCAGTAATGACACATTTCAGAAGCAGGTCTGGTGAGCTGTTTGAAAAAGCCTTTTTCTGTATTTATCACTGCCTCAAATTTATTATGTAAAAATATTCATATTATGATTACCTCAGGAAATACAATTGAAAAGTTTCCTTTTTTCCTTAAACTCAGCCTCTTCTCCTTAAAAAAAAAAAAAAAAGAAGAAGAAAAAAAGTAGAATATACAATAATGCCAGTAATTATGTGTTATGTGATTTTTATTGCTTTGCAATTTATTATAAATGTTTTTGTGGGTGGTACAAAGTATTTGAACAGGTTTTAAAACTAGTTAGAAATTTATTAAATATTTGTGATTGTTATTACAGGTTATGTTTTATGATCTGAGGTTGATTTATATGTACAAAAACCCAAAAGACGATGCAATGTAACTCCTTCAGCGTTCTTCAGTAATGCTCTACAATGCACAGTGACCCTCAGCAAGCTAAAGCGGCTCTACATATGCTGAAGACCAAAAAGTCACCATTACTGAAGCAGAAACCAGAATATTCTGTATATCCTGTTGGTTCCACTAACTTAGGAAAGGGTTCTAGATAGTATTTAGAAAGAGCTTTTTGCAAATTTTAAGAAACAAACTTTAGATGTTGAATTAAGAACATTTTGGTAAACTAAATGTTGAAGATCACTTGAAATGCATATGTAGAAATACTTTCCAAAGGAGGAGTAAAAGAATTGCTGTTATGATGTATGTATCATTAAAAATCTGTATGATTGATTCAAGGAAAGCACAAGGCACATCATATATAACAGCTGCACCATGAGGTTACCCAGATTATTTCATGATGGACACATTTTAAAGTGTGCAATAATGAGTAACAGTCCAGAAAAAGGCACATGGATGTATTTGCCCAGCAGATGTCCTGCTATTTAGCTGACTTTCTCAAAAGTACTGGTAGACCTTCCATATCCTATCACATTTCAACTACAGATCATAACATCAACCACACCATGCAAGGATTCCCCATACTTCTTCTCTCCTCATTTGTTTTATTTTCCCTGTTGTTTGCCCATCAGAAATGGTTCCCATCCTGACTGTTTTGAGAACAGATAATAATGAACAGCAACTAACCACAGAAAATCTTAAATCTGAACAGGATGTTTTCAAATAAACAAGAAACATGCTTCTGCCTTGAAAAAATAAAGGAAAATAAAAAGAGTAAATTCAAATGCAATAGCTGTTTGTATACATAAAGGATTTCCCTTTTTTCCCCCAGCTGCTAGAAAATTATTGATTGCTGATAAATTTAGAATTGGATATTTGTTCCATCTTACTTTATGATGGAAAATCTTGAGGGAAAAGAGCATGAGTGGTTCAAGGACTGAGGTGGCTTCATCTTTTCTCCACAAGCCTGGCATATCAGAGTTTATAGACAAGTATCTTGCTGGCCCAGAAATTGGTCAGTAATTGGTCTTCAACTGTCAGAGGTAGTTGTGGTTGGGAAAATGAGCCACATCTACCTCTGCTTCTGTTGTTGAAACAGAGAGATTGCCAAACTAATGACCTGCAAGACTGTCCAGGTTTCTCAAATTGTAAGGTCACAAAGGAAAAAAAAGAATGGCTTGTGCTTTGCTTGGGCCATCTCTATGTACTTGCATTGCAGCCAGCAGCAATAGGTTTCTGCTTCATTTCAGCATTCAAAACACATTGGAATTTTTTTTCTTACATCCTTGAAGGCAATGCAAAAAATTGGTATTCTTGAGTATAGAAAGAAGTAGTCCAAGTACCCTCTGGACTGACAACAGAGGGGAAAATTCCCAACAAGTCATATATACAAATCCGTGGTGGGCTGCTGAAGAATAGTCTATGTTTTCATCCAAGTTCATTCTGGTCTTGAAAGCAAATCCTGTCTAAATCAAACAATGATCCACATGGACATTTTCTCTTCAGCTCTTTCCCCCACCATATTGTGACTGTCAGCATACTCCTAAACCTTGCCTAAATTAAAACATGACACTGCACACACAGCTCTTCCCTAAATAGCAGATGAGAGAAATGTTGTATAGCTTAAGCCACCTTTGGAAAGTCTAAAGTCTAAGTGTTATAGTGATGCAAAAATAAGTGTCATGCTGAATGACAGTAGAGGCTTTTATTTGTTCATTGGATACTGGAGATTTTGATTGAAAATTTCTGTAAACTCTTTGGCACAAGTTTTAAGTCTCTGTTGAATCCATTAAAACACTAGGTTGTAGCAAAGAGGCACATCATTCCTTCTTTAGGCACTTTACTACCATTTATATCAATGTAAATTAGATAATTCACACATCTGGCTGGTCCTTCGTCTAACTTTCCCAACTGTGTCCTTGGAGTGCTGAACTTCAGACTGGAAAAGGCCTAATTTTAATGCTAAGAAAGTCACTTGCAGCATTCTAGGTACTGTTGGAGTGAGTAAAACTTGGCATTCCAAAGTGGAGACACCTACAGTCCCTAATTACTTTTAATCTATTTTATACCTTTATTTGCTTTTATGTACAGGCAGGCAGAACAATATACAGCTTCTCTAGCTATATTTGTATCTTCCATCTTTAATTTCACATTAACACCGAGGTCATGGGTTCAATCCTCATACTTGGCATTCGCTTTATGAGTTGGACTCGATGAACCTTGTGAGTCAATTCCAACTCAGAATATTCTGTAAAATCTGTCAATTTAACACACATTAAAAGTATGTTTCTTTTCTTAACTTTGAGGAAGGTTTTTCTCCACTATTCCTGGCTATTCCTTGATCCATCTTAAATCTCCCTTTTCATATTTAGTATTCTCACTTTTCAAATCTGTTACTAAAAATATACACATGCACATGTGCCAGTACACATACATGTATATCCATAATTACTTTTTAGGTGATTACACATAAAGGCTGTGCATTTTTCTTGATATAGTAAAAAACTCATTAAACTACAATTTTTACTGTGCAGTATTAATAATGGCCATCATTTTTATTTATGTAATATGTGCATTTCAGATGTATGTTTAAATCCAGCACAGCTTAAAAGGCAGGCAATTGCTTTTCTCTAAAGAATTTATTTTTCTCTAGGTAGGTGAGACACTTGCTTTTAGTTTCTCATCACAGAACATTCTTTCAAGTCTCTTGATAATTTCATTGTTTTTTGCCTAGAACAATTCCAGGCAGTTAACTGGTTTCAGAAATAAATACAAAAATTCAGATGATGTCAAAACCAGCATGAAGATCCTCATGCTGATCTTACAAAGTAATAAGTACCCTGACTGCAATACAGAAAATACATTTATCTGTAGGCACTCCCTTGTAGTATTTGTAGCCTGTGACTGAAACTTTAAATATAGACTAATGAAAGTAAGATCTTCCTTTCACTGGGGCTCTGCCCTGCCCTGCCAATCTTTAATCACTGGGTAGTAAGCACATTGTTGTACAGCTTGGAAGAGGGATCCTTATATTCAGTGACCCCCTGGCTCTATGACACTGCTCCTCCTGGCAGTGCCTCACAGCGATCCTTCTCCTACAGCACTGTGCATTTGGGTCAGATAGAATGACTTTATTTTGTGTCTTCCTGGACACACATCTAAACATCATGTTAGCAGCTTGCTGGACTGTCTCTGCCCCAGAAATATGCTTGGTGGCCTTTCTTGGCAGTAGCTGTAAGAAGCGATCATGATGCGAAACTGGGGCTAAGTATGCTGATCTTATTTTACATACTGGCCTTTGCAAGCGACTTTTGTTTTTTAACACAGAAGAGTGAAGACAAAAAGGCCAAGGGTTCCTGGCAGGGACACTGCAGCCAACAGCAGCTGAACATGGGTAAGTCTTGTGTGAGAGTGTATGGAAAACAAGGATGGGCTCATCCCAGCCCTCGCACTCACATGAAAGGGCAACTAAGCCAGGACTTTGCCCTTTTTCAGAAGTCTATGATTTTTAAATCCTTTTGAGAGTACCATGTCTGTGGTTCAAACATTCTTCTATTTTAACTTTGATCCCTACTTTCGCATGTTGAGCTGGTGGGGAGGTTAAACTGAAAGTGTGGAAATGCTCCCCTGAAGCCCCAGATCAGTTTCCAAGAAGTGTGCATAAACCTGGGGCAGCATGGGGCAGGACTGGCTGTCCTGCAGGGTTTCACCTCCCTGGAAAGGAGTTGTAGGAGCTCTGGGGCCTCAGGGAATGCAAGAAGAGGGCATTTGCCTCAGAAATGTCTGGGTTTGAAGCAGGTGGGACCCCATGGATTGAGCCCACTCACAGCAGACTGGTGACCTTACACAATGGGACTGAGCCAGGGTGTGACAGATGGTATCCCTGGATCTGAGACTGGGTCCTGGCTCTTACTGTTTAGTTAATTAATTAGGAGGAACATAAAAATTAACTTGGTAAATTGTGTATACAGTATAAACCCCCTGATTTTGTAGATGGCAAATCCTGTGCTGGAGTAAAATGACAAGTATAATCAAAGTTGCTGGTAGATTTTTATGTTTTCCTCATGGCTCTTGTCAGTTGATTCGCAGAAGTAAATTTGGAAGGACATTATTAAAAGACCTATGATCTGACGAGGTTTATAGGATAGGCAGGACTGATGGGCTAGAGCCATTCCTGGTGCTCACACATACCTCAGTAGCATTTATCTTTAGCAAGTCATCAGTGAAAAACCAACTTGGTGGAGTGCATTTTTCCACAGCTAACAAAATCGCCTAAATAATGTATCTTACAGCAGGTAAATGTTGAAGTCTGATTTCTGAGACTATTGCCTGAAATGTTTTACCTAGTTAAGAAGGAAAAAAAAAGAGACAGAAATGTCCACCCTCTGTTGACACTGGCTGACATCCCTGTGCCAGTAGGAAAAATGAGTAGATTGGATTCCTTGCTGTGCTTTGGGGTGCATGCTGCCACTTGGAGAAGGGTTATGCCTATCAGAGGTAAACCTTCATTTTGTGTGTCCAGAATGGCACAAGAAATCAGAGACAGCAAGGCAAGGGTGAGAAATGGCATGAAGCTTTTTTTTTGCAGGCACACCATCTATGCCAGGAGCTCGAAGGGACTCAATTGTCCCAGTTAAACCCTCAGAGGAATGTCCTTCCCTTTGGTGAGATTCCAGATAACACACACACACTTTAAAGCATTTTTCTGTTCTAGAAATGTCAGTCTCGGGCAAGAGACCCATCCTCTTTTGTCAGTTCTTTTGAGATGTGGGTGATACCTCTGTGCCAAGATAGTCATTTACTTCCACAGTGGCTTTTTCCAGCAGGTTTCCAGGAATGAGAAGAACAGCTGGAGAAACTGAATGCTATGTTTCATTGGTGGGGGGAAATTCTCTGTACTGCAATATTAGTACTCACTGCCTGTTGCGGTCACCAAGCACTGTCATCAAGGAGCTTTCAAGGGGCTGGTAAGGAAGTGGGATGTACTGAAACTCTCACGCTTAAGCTATTCAAGTCCAGAAGGGTAGTGCAGGGAGTATGTTTATCATGTAAACAGTGACCCATCTGTAAAAAGGGAAGTTTTATGTAGTGATGGACTAGTGGGAAATGAGAAACCACAAATTAATGAGAAACCCTACCGAGGTTAAAGTTATTTACTGATTAGATTTGATTTCACTGTGTTTGGTCAGATTGGAAGGGTAAAAAGACATAGCACTGTGTGATAAATCTTTTACTGGCACCGATCTAAGATTATTCATAAGTGAGACTAACCCACATCAGTACCAACAACTTATGCTGTATCATTCTGCCAGCTGGATGTGCCAGCTGAACAGCTGTTTCAGGCAAATTTTCTTAAACCTTACTAGAAATGGTCTCTTCTTTGTTTACCTGTGGAGGTCCAGTAGTGTTTTCTGGTATTTGTTCTTTAGGGGGATTCTAGGGAGAATAAACAAGTCACTAAAAATACCACTGTAGTTATATTGTGACTAGAAGCAACCCAACTTCCCAACTTCTTGGGACCTTCCGAGTGTAGTTACCGGGTTGTGTAGAAAATCAGGAATCTCCCCTTTCTATTCAGGCCACGCCTTGCCCTCAAGGTCATGAAGAAAATTATTTCTGTCCAATATCAGGATTGCTTGGCTGGCTTGCATTTGACCAGCTCAACACATGGCAAAAAGTTGTTTGTTGCATCTCTCCTTTGTACTTTGCTCTGTTGCTGTTGTTTGTTGCAATGTAAGGTAATTTATGCAATATTGCTGTAAAAGTGAGCTTGAAAGAAATAAGAAATCCTGGGGTTACTTCAGGAATGTTTTTCCTGTGCTGTGGTCATATTTCACTTGTATTTTATGAGCAAATTGTTAATTTCTTGAAGTTACTATATCATTACCATCTGAATGTATTAAATTATTTATTAACAAAGTAAAAGCATGTGAGAAAGAGACAATATTCCCCTTCAGATTGCATGATCTGAGAAAAAAATAGCCATTTGGGAAATCATTGTCTCCTACACACAAGAAGTGACAGAGGGGAATTTTAAAAAATTAAAAAATTGATTGTAACAGATTGAAAACAAAACTTCTGAAACTATTCAGAGCTCTAATAGATAAGACATGCCTACAATGCTGACAACTATCAAACTCTACAAGAAAATATTTTAATTTCCCAGGTGATAAAGGTGTGTGTCACTATTTCAGAGCATCAGAGTTCACAGTGTTCCATGTCTAGAAGTACAGTTTTGACCTTCTGTGTATAAGCCAAGAGAATAATTTCTCTTGGCTTATACACAGAAGGTGTGTATTTACATCTTGGATGTAAATGTAGTTTATGAGAAGGTCAGGTCTGAGTTCAAAAAAGTCTAAGGTTTCAGTTCAGATTTGTTTACTCTGAAATCTTGCCAGACCTCTATTGTCCGTTATGTCCTCTGTGTCTTTTAACATAGCAATTCAGTGATGGTGATTAATACACAGGAGCCCACAAAGAGCTTCTTGGTCATGTTTTACCACCTAATTGAAAATAAAATTGAGAGTCTTCTTTTCTTTTCATTATGCTGATGGAGAAGTGGTATCCCCGGGACTCATAAAAATATTCCTATCTGTATCACATTTTACAATAAAACTTCTGATGGAATAAAATCCATCTCCGTGTTCCAGCTTCTCCCCACTAATGACGCCTCTTGTGTAATGCTGTCATAGTTACTGGGTCTTATTAACGTAAAAGCTCTGATAATCCTTGTATCTAGACCAAGAAAGAGCAAGATACTTCCTGAGATTTCTGAAAAGAACTTCAGAAGACATACATAAAAAGTTTGGATCTGTGAAAATATATAACCATTTATTCATAATGCAGGTCTCTTTTAGGACACTTGATAAATGACTGACAAGTCAGCAATACAGAAGCTGCAATAATAAAATCACACTTCTACTGATATTTCTACCATCAGATGTCAATATTTCACCTCATATCAAACTTGAAGCAGACTCAGTTTCCACTGAAAATTCACAATGCCCCAGTCACCTTTGGCATTTTGCATATGATTCCCTCATTGTGGAGCACTTGTAGGTTTTGATTCAATTATCCCCCTAAGACCCCATGGACAGAAATGCATTGCGGTGCTGTACATTTGGAGTGCTATTCTCAGCATGAGTTGTTTGTCAGTCAGGGCCTTTCACTCTAATTCACATGTTCCTGAAATCCAGAAGGGGTCTGATTTCTAGTAGATCTAGTAGAGGTTTCTCACAAAACTAGAGGTATTTTCAAGATACCCAGAACCAAAAATTCAGCCCCCATTGAATTTCAGTTTCCCTTACAGGTCATTATTGTTGTCACCACTTTCTAGTGATACTGACCAAAATCAATCTTTTACAATTCCACTTCCTACTCATACTAAAAAAAAAAAGGTTGGGGCTTTTAATTAGAGCTATTTATATTTTCAAAATGAGGAAGACATTCTGAAAAAGGAATTGTTTCTGCAGCCAATTCAGGGACCTTCTGTCTACAAAATCTGCTCTAGACACTTTCCCACCACAACTTTCTTTCCATTATTAGGAACTTACACCACTTCATATTTAGCTTGGTATTTTGCCAAAAAACATTTTTTAAGTCTCTACAGTACAAAATCTGACAGAAAGCATAACACAAGGAAAAAAAAAAGGTATTTTCAAGTCCCTGCTTTTTTCCATTTTCCCATCAGAAAAAAAAAAATTAAAATATTAGTAATATAAATCCATCTCTGTTCCAGTTTTTGCTCTGGTTATTTATACTCTTTTAATGTGATCCATGTAGAGAAGTCAAACATTATTGAATCCATTCAGATAGTTCTTCAATCTATTCAGGAGCTGAGTGTACCTGGCACAGGCACTGAATATTTCCTTTTGGTTTCTGAGCTAGAAATAATACTTGAAGTAAATTATTTTCTGCTGTGGTAATGATGATACTACCAGACGTCCTGAGTGGAAAAGGCCAGGGAGGTTCTGATCCTGACTCTCATTCTGATATTGTGTCTTACTTTTTTCCCTAAGAAAACTCATCTCAGATTCTGTCTGTGGTTTTTAGTAAGAACAGTCCTTTTCCCTCTTCCTGCACAATTTTTCAGCCAGATTGACTGAACTACGAAAAGGTCAAATGACTTACTTGAAGGGTAAACCATGAGTCAGTGGCACAGCTAGAACTGAATCAAATCCTTTCCTGTCTTCCAGTCCAACCACTAGACAAGACACAATTGCTTTTATTGACCAGAGAGCTTTAATGAAGTCAACATTAGCTGTGGTATGTGCTAGCATGAGTCTCTGAACAGTTTTAGTATACATTCGTATGAGTCTGTAAAAATCAGTCACCTTCTACCAGTAATTCATGGGGTATATGGCAGACAGCAGATCTTGGGTCCCTCTCTGTGCATGCCTTGTGTCCTGTCTGTGCATTTCACTGGTTGAACACAAGCCATGCTGCTGTCTGCACTGGGGGCTGGTGTGTATGGTCCCGGTCAGCAGCTGAACTACAACCTTTCCTCCAACCCTCAGTTCAGCTGATTTTTCTTTACAGTCAAGAATTGGGGAAAGGGCCTGTTATTCAGCACTGTAGTCATATGAGATCATGGTTTGGAAAATGTTCAGAAACACTGGAAAAGATAAACTCAACAATCTATTTTGACCTTACAGTCTACCAATGCTTGTTTTAGCTGACCCATATACATCTGCATGCATTTTGGCAGATAGATGCCTGGAAAATTTGTAGAGAGGCTGATGGAAAATACTGTAAAAAAAAGAAAGAAAATGTGGTTGAAAAGGAGCTTGAGCAGACATCTAATCTCTCTTCATCTAAAGCAAGATGGGCTTTGTCTATATTACTTCTAGCAGCTGACTCAACTGCTACCCTTTACCTCTCCAGGCAATCTGTGCTGTCCCTTCACAACTCAAATGATTAGGTTAAACATACAGGGAATATTTATTGCCCTCCCTTATTGAAATGAGTGTGTCACTTATGTATATGATGTAAAGCAATCAAAAAAATATAGAACGCAATATAGAACAGTATGCATTACAGAGTCAACAGTACAGAAGTGTCCTCAGTGAGGATTTCTTTTCTCTTATTCTACATATTGCCATACAGAGAACTTTCCCCCATTCCTCTTTTTACTGAATAATGCCTGGTACTGCCTTTTTCCTAATAAGACTCCATTTGGAAAATGCAAAGACTTTCCAATTGTTCTTCTACACAGTTGCCTGAGTATATGAAGAAAAGGTAATAGGAAAAAAAATTGTTTTAAAATGATACTGAATATTTGACTTTCCAGTTTTTCAAAGTTAGGAAACTAATACTGAATCATCTGACTGTGCTGTGCTGCCATGTTTTAGCTCTTACAGCACACAAGATAACCACTGTTCAGAGACCCTGCAGTAACTCAGCAAAATGGGATGACTGGAGGATGACATTTCTTCTATAAATCATCAGGTCTGTAGTGTATATGCGTAATAGACAGGACTTGGGAAGTAGGGAAAAATGGGGCTGTTGTGGAATGCCAGAAGGACTTTTAGCGTGTTTCTTTTACTGATGACTGGTTGGCAGCTCAAAAAAAAAAAATCTCTAGTATAAGGTCATGATATAAATTAAAATGGAAAGAGGTACTATTAGATCCTCTTTTCCATTCCATGTCACTGTGGAATTGCTCCCTACAGTGTTCCTGAGTGTTTTGTCTAGTCTTCTCTGAAATAACTTAAGCAACAGGGTTTTCATAGCTTCTCCTTGGAATCCTATCCCACACTGTAGTAGATTTCATTAATAGGAAATGTTACTCTAAAGCATAAATCTTCCTGCTCTCCATTTCATCTTATTAATTCCACTTATACTCCCTTCTCTGGTCCTAATCAATCCCTTTGCCTCTTAAGTGTTTATATGCTCCTAAGACTTATGGGGAATTGTCATAGCCCAATTAGATATCATTCAGCCAAGATTATGTGCAAAGTCCATTCCCTTCATTTTGCTTCAGCCCACATCTAAGCCCTGGCTCATTTTTTTCCCCTCTCTGAAGTCCCTTCAGTTTGTCATCAAGCTGCCCTCAATTTAAGTGGAAGAGAGCTCTGGTCTCTACACTGCAGCCAGAGATGTGGTGATCAGGTTTCCAGAACACCAGCGATCCCCAACTCACCACAAAGTCAGATGGAGTGGCCACAGAGACCACTCAAGAAGAAGAAAATAAAGGAGAGTAGCAGTTTGCAGGGAAAGAGCAAAGTAAAATGGCAACCAAACAGCACAAGTGGTGTCCCTACAGGGAAAAGGGCCACAGGAAAGCTTTGCAGGAGTCCTGGGAGTTATGCCATCACTGTGAGGCATGGCAGCAATAGCTTACATCCTGGCTGGCAGCCCTGAGGAGTGCTGGTGGGGTAGAAATGCCCCCAGATCACACCATACCCACCCCATGCCAGTTGTGACAGGCAGGACTGGTGTCACCACTGCCAGCATTGCAAACCACCCGCACTGCCCCGTGCCATGACCTCATGAGCGGCAGCAACCCAGGTGAGCGTGTGTTTCACAGATGGACAAAGCCAACTCTGTGCACAGGTTTTTTCCTTGTGACAATAAAATTAAGGAGTGGGAGAGAAACCTGGGCTGTTTCATAGTCTCCTGGTGGTCCTCTCCATACACCCAGACCTGCAGACCATCCAAAACGTTGTCATTTTATCCCAGAAGGCAAGCAGGCCTGGGGTAGATCCAGAACGGATTACAACATAATCCAATTCACAAGGAGGGGTATTTTTGAAAGAGGATTATTTTTTTTTCTCTGGCTGGCTGCCAAAAATAAATAAATGTTGTAAGTATAATGTAATGTTTTTAGAGAACACGGTGATGGAAAGAGAAAGCTTGTTTCCATATCCCCACTGAAGGGAGGGAGAGGGTAATTTCATTTTTTGCAGCACTGTGCAAAGCAATCTGAGGGTATGTAAGGTATAAATGCTGGTATTTCACAGTGGAATTTCAAACACAGTCATAGTCTGAAGAAAGCAGTGCTTCGTTTCTAATCAGAACAATGTACTATGGCTGTTTGGTCTGCATTTCGGCATCAAAAAGCCTCTGCCTGAACCTTTTGTGACCTTCAGAGAGTTTTGCATAATTAGCTTGATTAAAGACACAGCACAGTTTTAGCACCAGAGACCAAAAACCACAAATTACTGAGGATCACATGCTTTGCAAAATAATACCATTCATGTGATTATTTGTTTTGCTCTCATCATTTTTGAAATATTACTCCATTGCTTTGATTTGAATTTCTGGTTGTAACAGATAGCCAGTTCCCAAATAAAATGTAAGTCTTTACAAAAATGTTTCCATTGCATAAAAAACTCTTATTGGATTTCTGCAAAGTTTTAGAGGTGTTTGATATTTCTATTAGGGATATGACTGAAAAACACCAGCAGTACAAAGACTTTCAGCTATCTAGAGTGTAATTTCACAGGGCCTTCCTTAGACTTTGCTTTTACCACTTTGATTTTAGTGTGTTAGTCTCAAATTTTAAAGTGTGACAAAGTCAATAAAAGATCAGATCAAGAATGTATGATAGATAATACATCAATGAACTTTTGCATCCAGAGAGCATTAGGTCATCTTACAGAGAGCAGTCTGGGGACTGCTCTGATCAAATAATCCAGAAGATAGCTGTGGGGGCTTGGAACAGAGAGGAGTACTGCCGTAGTGTTCCTTGGACCATACATACACAGTGCAAGCCCAAACAATTGCCAGAACAGACATACCTGGCAGTGGGACCCACCTACCCACCTGCTGAAACAGAGACTGACTAGTTTTCTTCCTCTCCACTCACACAAGAAGTAGTAATTTCCCACTGCCTGAGGGTGGTGGAAAGAAAAGTTCTCAGAATGTCCCAAGTATCCCAGATGAAAAGCCCTTTTATAGGATCCTCATCTTCTGCCAAGCACCATTTTTCCTCGCTACTTTGGTGCAGAGTGGCTGTGGATCACTGCCCATTCGCTCGCCTTTTCTAACAGGTTTCCTGATACACTCCCTGTCCCTTTAACTATGGATAAAAAGGACTTGGGCAAGTGCAGTTGGGCTCATACAATCTGTGTTCATGTGCCTATGCAGCTATGTGAGGCCAAGTTTGCATCTTCTGCTCCTCTATCCTGTTTGCAGTAGCTACCAGGCTAAAGAAAAGGGTTAGCTACATTACAGGCCTTGCAAACTATTTCAAGTAACCCTGCCATCATCCACACTGTACCTACAATATTTCTGCTGGAAAGACTGCACAGATTTATGCAACCCTCTGCTGTTAGCACACCCTCATTGCTGCAAAAGATCTCAGCTTGAGACCTTCATGCGTTAAAAGAAATTAAGGAAGTTGCAAAATCTGTTGGTACAATAATAACAGTGGGTGTTCTTACAGAAACCAGTATAAGCTGGTTGAGTGGCACATCTGGGATGGTTTTAAGAAGAAAATTGATTAATACCACAGATGACTGCTATTTAAAGCCATTCATTTTGATGCATAGTTTGAGGGAGGTTCAGTTTACCCCTAAGGAAAAAGCAGGAGTTAATACAGACAGTGTTTGTGCTCCACTGGATGGTATAGATCACAGGCAATCTAGATTTTATGTTTTAAAAGTGAGGAACTTGATTACAATACATATGAGGACATTTCAGTGAGGCAAAAAGTGCAAGAAAAACAGTAGCAAATCCCTCTGCTCATTAGATCAGACATTTAAACTGGAGGTCGGATGTGACAATGTTATTGAGAAAATAAATACATTTGCATGTTGTTCATTCAAAAATTCCTATTTCCAACACTCTCCTTTCAGGGATGTAAGCTTTTGATCAGGGTTGAAGACTCTTGGGTTGGGGGAACTTGGAAGAAACTTGTGCTCTGTAAAGGAGTGGGACACCTGAGTACTTATCCAAAGGAAGTGAAATATGAAAAAATATGTTGGATACTGGCACAGGTATATATTCTAAGTAATTAGATATAGATGTTGTTAACCAGGGTTAAAAGTCCACACACTAACTACTTGTAACAGATGAGAGGAAGAAGCTGGAAACCTTTTCCTTCAAAGGGTTAAGCTTCACATTCATCCTTGAGAAGGTGAAAGGTGAGTTACCAAAAGTGAAGGACCATATTTGCAGTGTACAGCTCATGAAGGACCAAGGCCACATAACTCTACTAAGGAAATTCAGCTTTAGTCTTCAGTGAGCCTGGTCTGAGCATCTGTGTTCAGAAGTAGGTGGAGATGGGTGGCGAATCCGCTGTTATCGCACTGTAACTCTTCAGAAGCCATATGACAGTATCAATGTCTTTGTGGGAAGCATGGAAATGCTTCTCTCGGTATAAGACAGCCTAAGATGGATGCAGCTTTTGAGATGAAGAGATTTTAGGCAGCGTTCAGTTCAGCATACAGACTAGTAGCGGCACCATATGGAAGGTGACGATATTATAGCAATAGATGTAATGGATCTGCTTTGGACCAGTTCTAGGCAGATGCAACTCCTTCAGCTTTAATGGACTTACCACAGCTTCACACTAAATGAAGTGAAATGAGTTTTGGGTACAATACATCTACATTAAGCAATGAAAGACTGGTGATTTGTGTGATATCTTTTTTAATTTCTCTCCTTTTTTTAACTAAAGTGCTAGCATGTTGTGTGGGGAGGCATTTTTTATTCTTATTAACAGTTGGCATTCTGTTTGTTGTAAGCTGTGTGTGGGTTTCTGTGCAAGACAAAGGCATGGCACTGCTCTGGCTAGGAAGCTTTGTGCCAGCTCTTCACTGAGCAACTTCACAGCAGTTTTGGACATATTTTTCTACATTGGGAGTGGAGGGAAGAAAACAGAGCATGTGTGCACAGCAAAGGCAAACTTTCCAAACCTGGTTAATCTCACTGTACCCATGCTGTGCAAGCCTCGGCTGCTCTAAATTAAATGGAGCTGGAGGAAGCAAAAGCACAAGGACTAAAAGAGAGAAAACAAAGGAGAGAAGCAGTGAAGAACATGAGGAGGTAAGAAGATAGGGAGAGAGCATTGAGCAGAAGGCAGGCTGTGATAGTAGTGCTGTTCTTGGAAAAGAAGCACACAGACAAAAATATTTTTTTCAGATAAAAATGAAGTAGAGATTTGGAGCTGTGCTGCCTTTTCTCTCTGTCAGAACTTACTTCTTGACAATCCATTTTGCATCACTACTCATCAGCCTTTCCTGAGAATAGGTGGCTGGAGACAAGGGGCAAATGCTCTCCTAAGATAAGAGCTTCCAGCTTGGTTTAGCATGTATATGCAAATAGCTACATTAATTGATATTGCCCCTAGCAGGCAATCCTGAATTTGGAATTACAGGGAGGAAAATGAGGGAAGGTTAACAGGGTAGGAAGATGGGAAGCAGCAGAGGTCAGGGCTGAAGAAAACAGCAAGAAATTAATTCCATGGCCCTCTTCCTCCTCTTCTAGCCTCCTGCTTGGCTGTGGCTGGAGAACATCTGATGTGTAAGCAGCACTCAGGGCCCAGGAATTTGTAAGGCCTTGACATTCACAAGAATAGGCTTCTACAGTTGTTAGAGATGCTTTTTTCTTGTCAACATGGAAAGCAGCCTGGTTAAGTCTGGGCCTGGGAGGCAGTTGCAGATTAGGAAAATTGTCTTTGGAATTGTTTGTATGGGCCAATGTAAATTTGAAAAGGACAGTATGCCATTGCTTTACTTTTTTTGGCCACAACTAAATAAAGAAAATATGTTGTAAATATAAGAGGTATCTACTTTCAACTTTGCAGGCTTAAAAAGACTGATGATCTGAATTATAATCAAAGTTTGGGATTTCATTTTCCTATAGGCTGCTTTGATGAAACATGAAGAAAAATTGGCTTTTAAAATGTTATCCTCTGTACAGAAAGACATTGCCGATTGTTCCAGCTGATCTGTTGCCTTTGCAATTGCTATCTGGCTGTCAAGTAGAAGTCAATAGAAAAATGTGCTGCAACAGCATGGTGGAGGGATTGGAAAGGCATCCCACAGGCTGACAGCATGTGATACCCACCTATCTCCTCTACAACTGTCCATGCCACGATACAGAACAAGGGTAACCCCACTGAACTACACTTGTGTAAGACCCGGGCTTCAGCTGCACACATGAGGAGTTAGAGGAGAGTCATGATGTAACCACATACACCGGAGCAAGATGCACCATGAAAGCAGCTCCTTTACCACTCTGTCTTTTCTTTTCACACACAGTCATTTTGCCCAAGCTCACTGAGAGTTGGGCCAGCCAGCAGAAATGGCCCTGCATAATTTCTTTCGTATTTATCTGTTTGACCACATGACCTGTTAGAAAAAGTAGACAAAGTGAAATTCATTTACAGTGCTTGAAAAGGGGAAAATAACTGTTGATGTTCCCATGATTCTTGGGGAAGTGATGAGGTAGAACTGCAGCGCAAGACACACCACGTGAGTGCATTAGCCATCCTTGCACTCATTTGAGTTGCCACAACAAGCTGTGCAACGCCAAGGGCCAGGATATGCACTTCTGCAAAGTTGCAGAAGGGAAAATACAACATTTGTTCTGCTTTTAGCTCAGCTGATGTCATAATCAACTCATGTGAAAAGAAAAGCTTTTCTATTTTGGTGTTTGAATGTTTTAATCTGTTCCATACTTCTGTCACCGATAACCTACCTTTGAATGTTGGCACAATATGCATGATACTTAATCCAGAGCTATCTTTATTAATGTATTTTTTTAATATGTCAAATACTGCTAGGAAGCTACTCCTCAGTAAGGACTAGTTATATGGAGGATTTCAGCTCTTGGAGCTCAGCTGGTTTTAATTATCCACACAGATAAGTTTTGCCATTTATTTTCTTTGAACTGGAAAAGGTTGCTTTTCTATTTTTAACCCCTGAAGACAGCTGAGTAATTCAACTAAAAGTCCTCAGTCCAGAAATAATCTTTTTTTTCTTTTTGCCCTATGAGGATCAAATTGTTTCTCATGAGCCAAGGTTTAACCCATAGCTGTTCAGCTCAGTTTGATTATATTCAGGCCAGGTTTTCATAGATTGGTAATAACCAGAGTCTCTGATACTCATCCCAGTGTGGCATTGAGCAATGTCTTGCAATTTCCTTTTGAGAGAGAGTCCTTTTGCAGCAATACTCACACAGAGAGGTATTGCTTAGTAGGGTTCCTCACTGAGTAAGATTCTACTTGACATATACAAGGGTGGCAAGGTCTGGTCCAAAACAAACATGTATGATCAACTTTCCAAAAGTGCTCTGCATGTTGCCCTTAGTGCCACAATGAGGAGAAACTGCATGCTAAGCACTTACAAAAATCTGGCCCTTGTTTGAATGTGAATGGGGGCTTGAGCTCTTTAGAAAATCTGGCAGCAATTGTGGGTGCTGAGTACTTAGGAAGCAGTGGTGGTCTTGAACCAGGGCTGCCATTACTGATTTACACCCTTGTCAGCCATTGATTTTTAACAGAATTCTGGAATTCGAGCAACATAGTCAGACTGCCATAATTTATAAATTAGTGCACATATAGATTTTTATTTTATTTTATTTTATTTTATTTTATTTTGCTTTTTGTTTTTTAGGAAAATTCTTTTGAAATATTACCCCGTTGCCTGAATCCGTACTGCTCCTGACTGTCTGCCAGCTCCCAGATTAAATGTAAGTCATTACGGAATGTTTTCCTCACATGGGAAAGACTGGAGTGGCCCAGTGTTAGTTTTGCCCTCCAACATTAATTCTAATTACCTCAAAATGCAAACATGTTTGAATTTCCAGCAGATTACATTATTTTTTCTTTGACATCAGACTTCAAAGAAAGAAAAATAAACATGGGACAGTGACAGCATTAGGCCTCTAGTCATTTTTCAGAAAGTTTTTCATGTCCTGTTCCAGACCGGTTCTTCTTTAAGTCTTGTCTCGGATATTAGGGAGGGGAAAGGTTTACAGACTCCAAGACTGATGGAGTCTTTTCCCTTCCAGTTCTCTGAGGCAGATCGGGGAAAGGAAAGAAACAGTCTGGTTTACATCAGGATTGGAGCCTTACTTTTCAGAGGCACACACACGCCCCCAGTAGTTTGGTTTTTTTTCTTAAATATTTTTAGCTTTTTTTCTGAATATTCGTGGATGATACTCCTGCATTTAAAAATCGCAATAATTCAAAGAGAACAGAAATTTGTAAATGTGGATGAGAACCTCAGAATTTTGCAGTTGTTTAGTACTTCTGGGAGATCATTATTCACACAGCTGCTGAATGCTGATGTTGCCAGATATTCCCTCTACAGAGCACTGACCTTTCAGACTTTTCAAGTCCACAGAGTTTATAAATGGACCAATCAAGGGAGCTGCCTCTACTTTTACATGTCAGGGTTTGGGATGTGCTAGCTTGCACCCACATGGCTTTTATGAAGTTGTGACAATGGCAGCTCCCAGTCAACTTTCATGGACCCAGACACAGGGCTGTGATCCTCGCACCTGCACCCCTGCCCACCTGTCCCCAGTTTTTCCCAGGCTCCTGGGCTGGCCCTGGAGCAGAGCATCTCTGCATCTGAAAAACAGAAATAAATGGAATAATACCACTCTTCAATCTGACAGACACCATGGAGAGTTATAAAGGCTCCATTATTAGAGTCCCTGACTCTGTTTTGGTGAGGCAGGCTGTAGAAAAATCTATGCAAGAAATCAAATTATGAGAAAATTACAGAAGTCTCTTCCCAGGGCCTGGGAGAACAAGGTTATTGCAGAACATGGCGAAGATGTGCAGGCAGAGCTGTGCAGGGAAGCTTGAACAACATATCTGTGCTACTTGCTCCTCACTTTTTGAGCACTAAACCTGACTCACGACTTTTAAAAAGGGTCAGCTTGTGATGGACCCAGCCTGCAGGAGCTTCTGCAGGAGCTGCTGCTGGTGATTTTGCAGTGCAACAGTTCAGAATGTTTCTTTCTTTCCCTGATGGAAAAATAGCTCCTTCCACTGCATGGGGCAAGTAGTAGTTTCTTACATCACACACCTTCCCCACTCCATGCTTCTGGCCCCCCGTCTATTTAAAAAGTGTAGAAAAAAATTCATTTTCAGTCAATAAATAAATAAGCCATGTGCTCTGCAGTTGTTGCCTGCAGTATGAGCTCTAGTGTTTTGAAGTGTTTGTTTCTCATTGGGGCCCACAAATGTTTGTAATAAAACTGACTGGCAAAATCTTGGGCCGGAGCCTCTAGGCTGCTCAGCCAGCTTCACACCCATCCTCCTGATCCATTTTCCTTTGATGCATGCCCAGGGCAGGCAGTAGCTCCCCAGGGGCCCTGCAAGAGCTGTGAGCTGGAGTGACTGGGCTGAAGGGCATCAGCCAGCTCACCTCAGGCTCCCTAGAGAATGTTAATGCTCATGCTGAGGCACCTGAGGACGGTGTCAAGATGCACTAAAATTAATCATTTTTGCTTTTCTCGCTTCTTCTTGCAGTTTGACAGCATAGCTTAGAGTCTGATTCTGTCAAACAGTTTTTTTTCCATTCTCAGTGATATCTGGAAACTACACCATGACACTACTCCTCCCAGGAAGCATTGTAAAATGGAACATGGTAAAGTGTTTGATTGAGCTCACCTTTCTAAAATTCCCTGCAGACTCTGAGAGGTCTAGCAGGAGACATCCTGCAGGGCTCATTTGAAAATAAGAGTACTGAAAATCTGCCCTCCAAAAGTCAGTGTTTCCATTTGAGTGCTCAAAAATGAATGTACTTAAAATCAAGCTTTGTATGGAAATTTGAACCAGCCCAAACACTAATATTGGCAACAGCTCTGCATGTCGGTAGAGCACACCAGTCCTCATCAGGCAGAGTGTATCGTTTAGGGGTATGCTTTCAAAATTAGATAACCCAAATGTTCTCTACAAATGGCTTTGATTATTTTCTGTCTGCACAAGACTGAGTTTTTGTAAGGGAATGGACAACAGCCTCAGGAGAAATGGTGGCGGGGTATGTGAGTATCCTTTTTCGCACACATCAGTGCATATTTGGTATATGAGGTGGTGCTTACACAGTTTTCTTTTCACTGTTCAGGCAGCCAGTTTTTAAAAATGTGGCCTGTGGTGTTTCTGTTTGTTTGATGTTTTCAAATGGGATCTAGTTATTTTAATATGTCTATTACATCTAATTCTCTGCTAAGGCCACCTCAAGTCTCTAGAGGTAATCAGACTTTATGTTGTCCTAGCTGTGTCACCCATTTCTAAATTAAAAGGGAGCTGTATCCTCTGCTAAAATGGCATTCATCCTTCGTCTTTATGATGTGAGAAATCCTCTTGGTTCAGAAATGTGCAGTCCTTCCTTTCCACTTAACAGAGTCCATTAGCTGCTAGAAACATTGGGCCAACGAAGAGTGGGTGACTTGTTCTCATCTCTTATGGATGCTGTGTGATGGAGGATAGTCATAGTTACAAGCACACATTCAGAATCAGCCTGATGCTTCACCCAAGATCACAAAATGAGACCAGTTATACTGGAGCAGGTTTGCATCTTCAGCCAAATCTGAAAAATATAGGCACTTGTAGGGATCTACCAAGAGAACAAGCCTTACCCAAATCAGTTTGCGCTCAAGCTGTTGCTATAAACCAGCTAAATGTTTTGCAGGATGTAGGACAACCGGTACAACATGGGCTTTTTCATGAATGATACTGGACACCCCCAGCCCTTTGCAGGGATCATTGCATGAGCAGAGACTGCTCAGGCACTCCTCTGGCCAAGTACTAGCTAAACAATGTAAGTCTACAAAGCACCAGCAACAATGCAAGTGTACAAAGCTGTACAAAATTATGTACATCTGTGATAAGTAGCAATGTGTCCGTTAATATTGCCTGACTTGTTGGGAGAGAGATTTTTCTAGTGCAACTTCAGAAGTGCTTAGGACAAAAAGATATTCTCTGTGGGAGCCATCTAGTTTCCACGTGGAAAATGCATGATGGGGTTTTGAGTAGGATTGGATCTATTTTGCTGCTTTGAATTACTGTCTGGATGAGTCAAGCTATTTTTTGTCCTGTCGGATCTCTGTGGTGCTGGTGAATAGTTATTTCTGCATGGATGGTGCATTAAAGTTCTCATTAACAGTCAGGTCCTCTTCAGCGGCAGATGTTAATATTTTATATTAAAATAAGCATTTAAAAACAATTCCTCTGTTATCAATACCTGCTTGGCAGTTTCACCCTTTGGGAAGCATATGTCTGGACAGGAGTCAGGGCTTGTTTTGGAAGAGATGGCCTGTTGCCATACCCCCTTGCTGTTTCTTTTAAATCTGGCTGTAGTGTGTCTTTAAACTTTGTGGAGGTTTGTTGGTTTTTTTCTCTCTGTTTCATGCCTAGCAGTGGTGCCTTATACATTCACTAAGAATGAGTCCAGAGATAAAGATAAGAAATTTAGGAAACTAAATGTCCTTATCTCTACTCCTGGTGTGGGTAGAATGAGTACCCCGGAGAAAAATATTGTTTTGTATGAGGTAACAGCTGCTATTGCTGTAGGTATTGAGTGAGGCTGTGCTGCAGTCATTAATCTTGTGTTGCTCCTGTAGCCTTTCACTAATGAGAAATAAGAGCAAGACCATCACTGTTTGGGGTTTAGAAATGGAGATTGTACCATTCAGGAAGGAAGACCTAAACCCACTAATGATAGGAGCTGGGCATTTTTGCAGATGCAGCTTGGACTTCTGAGCTAACACTGCTTAACTAGGAGTGTTTCTTACAGTGAGATAGTGTCTAGGTGCTTTCAGTAGTTGCTGTGTGGGCAGGAGGCAACCTTTACATGCAGGTTCATAATAACTGGTGGCAGGCTGTACAAAAAGTATACCAGTCTTTGCTGAGCCTACCAACAGCCAGAACCTCTTCACAACTGTGTGAATGCCAGTACAGAGCTCCCATCACAAACTGATTCATTTTGCATTATCACCATGCAGCTAGCACACTAAGGAATAATTGTAATGAAAAAATAATTTGGATTTAGATATTTAAATCCAGCATGTTTTGTACTTGCTTGAGATTTTAAGAATTACTGGAAAGAAAAACATATCTTCCAAAAATATAGGAGAAACATGAACAATGTGTACTGTGCTATTCTGAACTACCAATGTTTGGATAGTAGTTGCTTGTTCCTCTCCTCTAAAGATCAACCTGCCAATATATCTGCAGGGACACCTACTGAAGTTCTTCACAGCATGTTCAAGATTAACTCTTCTAGAAATGTCACCAATTTTCTTTTTTTTTTTAAAGGCAACAAGAAGTCAGGATATTCTAGTGATTTACCATGTGCTTTCTGGGAGGAAAGTGAGTGCCTTAGATGGCTAACACGCCTCTTGTATGTGCAGTGGTGATACAGCACGGAAGAAGACTGGGCTGCTTTTTCACTCTTAAGTCCTCTGGGGAAACTAGTTAAGGAACGTTCTAGATCCTGGACCGTGTCACATGTTATGTGACATTCAAGGCCTCTTGACAATCCCACTTCAGAAGGTGGCTTTTGCACATGCCTTTCTCAGCACATCTGTGAACTCCTCAGAGTGCTGTGGGAAACACAGACCAGCCCTTCTGTGATGGCGTGACAGCTTCAGTGGACAAGAGAAGAGCTGCAGATGTCCTTTTATCTGGACTTCTGTAATGCCTTTGACATTGTCCCCCAGAGCATCCTTCTCTCCAAACTGGAGAGAGACGTATTTGATGGATGGACTATATGGTGGATAAGGAAGATGGTTGGACAGTTGCATCCACAGAGTAGCAGACTCTTCTGGATGGAGATCAGTGACAAGTGGTGTCCCTCAGGGGAATACTGGGAATCAGTGCTGTTTATTAACTTCATCAATTACAAACAAAGGGATGGAGTCCCTCCTCAGCAAATTTGCAGCTGACACCAAGCTGAATAGTACTGTTGTTTGAGAGATAGGATGCAATCCAGAGGAACCTGGATAAGCTTGGGAAGTGAGTCAAAAATTACCTAAATTACCTTTAAATTAGTAATTGGGAGTGTAGGGAAGGTAAGGCGAAAGTTTATGGAGTTGGATAAAATAAGGCTTCTACAGCTAATGCTGTTAGTGTTGTCTAATTCCTTTTGATTTCTTATGCCTCTGAAAGTCAGAGTCTGCTTCCATATTGTGGCACCAAAGCAGTCTAGTTTTCAAATGTGATGAGGACTAAATAGCCCAGTTGACAGAGACATCTCCATCAGACTGTTTATGCAAGATATCAACAGATTCCCTCAGTGTTTGTAAAGTTCCTGTTTGTCAGAGCTTCCCATAGCCTTTTCACAACACACATATACTGCGTGTATACCTCAATATGAAGTGTGTGCGAGGACTAATGCTTCTAGCACAGTCTAACTCTTAAGCTTGAACCAGTGCTCATTTTTCAGCATATCAGTTAGTAAGAGATCAAAAGAGAGACATATTGTCCTCTCAATATTACTAGGTTCAGCCTTGAACCATGGGAAGAAACCCTTCAGTATGTAAGCAAAGGGATTGGGGCTGAGCCTGAGGAGATTGGATGGAAGAAAAATAAGTATTTTTGAGATGATAAAATAGTACCAGTTGAAGCAGGATGCACCAACTACCTGGTTGTTGGGGATGGGGCAGTATTTTACAGAGGAGGTATGTCATCATAAGAAGTTCAAGGAATCCACTCTGATTCAACAGCTGGCTCAATCAAACCAGATTAAACTGCCTTCAATACCATCCTGGACTAGATTTTACAGAAGAATTCAGCAGCTTGGTAGCTAAGCCCTTTTGCAAAACATCTTTCACTTATTGTCACAATAGAAGCTGCTGGATGCTGACCACTTCAGAGAATCTGGACCAAATGTGAGATGCCAGGCACTTGAAACTCTGGCACTGGACTCTGCAGAGAATTTGATCCATTATGTGCTGCTCCACTTCAAAGTGCTTAGCAGCTTTTGACAACCGTACAGCATCACAGCAAATGTCACTTTTTGTGCAAACATTTAACCAACATAAAGCGGCTTTTTAGCATGGTAGTAAATTTCACCCAAATCTCAATTTGCTTTGATTTTTTTTTTTTTTTAATTTTCACTGAATGGAAAAGAATCACTGAGTTTGGTCTTTCTGATGGAAGTATTTACAATTTTTTTTAGGGTAGCTTGGGGTGCAAGAATGACAGAGGAGTGTTTCCTCACCAATCTTGTTTATCGTTTTCTGATACAAGAAAAAGACATTATTATCCCAAGTTTAAAAACAGAAAGAGAGATGAAGCCTATTCTTCTGAGATTTTCTGTTGTTTTCTGCACAGTTTCATGTTTTAGTTTTGAAAGAGAAAGGACATACACCTTCTTGAAGGAAAAGAGGAAGACAGTTTAGCACAGACTAAGAGCTGAGGTTCAACTCTGCAATCTGGGTTCATACCCATCTCCAGCTTTCAGTATAATCTTTCTTTGCATATTCTTTTTTTATTTTTAATCAAACACAGAATTATGCAGCTGTTGAGATAAGAATAATTGAGAACAATGCACTTCCTTTTAAAGCTTCTCAAAGGATAACCTCTAATAAGATGAATTGACCGTCTCATGCAGGCCACACACAAATGATTGCTCATATTTAGCAAAACATTTTTGGGGGTAAAGATAAGCTAATTTTGTTCAAGAGCAGAGGGTGGTCTTTAAGCCTTGCATTTGTCAAAGAAACAAGCAGTTTTTTATCTATTTCCTATAATCTTCTACAGCTCAAGAGGAGTAATGTAGGGGTAGGGAAATTCAGGCAATGTATTTATGTTGGAGCACAAGCCTGAGCATTTAAACAGACCATAAAATTAAAGAGACAATGGGCTGTATTGTCGAAACCTTACTTGAAATCCAAAATTTATATGTGCTGATGCTGTTGCTCCTGTAGGTACTCAGCCTTGCAAATAAGTGCTGGGTGAGCTCTGATGTGCCACGAAGCTCATTTGGAAGTGTAAGGCAACTGGAAATCAGTTTCTCATAGTTTCCACATCTGTTGCTTTTTTAAATGCCCTTTTGTTTCGATGGAAAAGTTTCACTACTAATCTACATGGAAGGTCAGCAACATCACCACAGTAGAACTGAGCTTGCAGGATGCAGGGGGATCCCTGTGGTCCCCTGTCCCATGATCTATGCCCTCTGGATGTTTAGCATTGGATAAATGGTTCTGCTCTGGAAGTATCCAGAAAGACACAATCAGGTCAGGCATTAGGACCCACACCTTGTACATGGCCTCTAGAGCTCACAGAGAGACTTACTTGCAGTTTGCTGTCACATGCACATTAGTGTGAATCCAGAAAAACATAATGAGAATGATTCTTGGAAGCCTTTGTGCAGGGTGTTGGAGAGCAGACCAAGCTAGTGCTGGTACTGTGCACTCATGAAACTAGCTTCATTTGAATACTTCATGGGGGAAAGCCTAACTATGAAGAAAAGGCAAGACATAGTGCAAAACATGCCACTGACAGGTTCTTCTCCTCCCCTGAAGACATTTCACCTGAAAAAAAGAGAAGTACCAGCTGGAGTTATAAATTATTCCAGCTCTTAGTTGCCAAATGTTTCCTCTCTCCCCTTTGTATCTGTTACAGATGCATCATCCACATATGAATGTTTCCTGGAATTTGGTTCCAGAGATTTGAGCCTCTGAAGTTTTGGGGCCAGACTCACTCAAATGGAACTCCCAGGGAGTAGAAATTGCCTGTTTAAATCAAGAGGCTTATCAGAGAATGTTAAATGATTTTTTCACAGTTGAAAGTCAAAATATCTTACCAGTCTTCTCCTTGCTATTTGCTGCATAGCTTTCAAATAAAATTTAAAAAAACACAAAAAACAAAACACAAATAAAACCACAAAAAGAAAACCCCTACAAAACAAAACAAACCCCACAAACAAGAAAAAAAAAAAAAAAAAAAAAACCCCACAAAACCCAAAAAAAAAAAAAAAACAAAAAAAA
>VZRH01002379.1:1405924-1518618 GCA_013397555.1 Urocynchramus pylzowi
AAAAAAAAAAAAAAAAAAAAAACCCACCAAACTCAAGAAAACAAAAACAGCAACAAGAAACCCCAAACTCTTTCCAGTCCCCCTTATCCTCCAGATAGCCAAGTCTGTTCCTGTCACCACCCTTCTGATTACTAGAAAGACCCCTCTTGGCTGGAGAGGTCAATGGAGGATTGTTTTATACCAACACTGATGTTTTGCCTCCTTAAGCAGAATCGAAAAAGAGTAACAGAGTGATCCATTAACCAGCAGAAGAGTGTTCAATCAAGCAGTGCTCTGCATTTCTCCTGCATTATTCACCCAAAGCAATTAAGCATTCATTGATTACAAGTGTTAATTAGGTCTAATCACATGCCTGCAAATGAGGCATTATGAAAACATAAACATGAGTTCTGTGTTTTAAATTGGATTTTGGTGGTGAAGAAGGACATAGCCATCTTATGGGATTCCAGAAGCCCTTCATATTTGTAAAGACAAGGTACTGAACATCTTCCAAATATCAGGCCCTGCCGGTCCATTTTGGGCAGGGCTGTCAAACATCAAAGCCTCTGATTTTCTTTCTAGCTGAACTTCAACCACTATTCCATATTACTCCATTGCTCCATAATGAAATAGAGCAAACAGAGGAGAACAGGCAAGTGAGCCGGAGGCCTGACAGCACTGAAATCAGCGGCACAGCTGCCCCAGCCAAGGACAACACACTGAATGTAGAACTGCTAGGGACAAGAGTAACTCAAAGCAGTAAAGCAGTTGCAGAGTTTGCCAGACTCCCTAGGACTACCTGGTGTGATTATGCTGTCATTTTTAATCCAAGGGTTTTTTTTTTTTTTTTTTTTTTCTTTTTTTTTTTTTTGGCAATTCAATTTACTCATATGTCCGTGCATATTTAGTGCTTTTTGCTAAAGGTGAAGTCACCGGGTTTGTGCCTGAGGCTGAATAGCAGCTTACAAAAGTTCTGTTAGCAGCTCTACACCTGTCTGCTCTTTCTCTATCTACTCAGCTGGTACTTGGGGCATTCATAGCACAGCTATAAGACAATATCTAAACACTTATAAGGGCCTTTCCCTCCCAAGCCTGGTCCTGCTTTTCATAAACTCAGCCTTCTTGTTTTACACACTCCTCCATTTCCACTCTAATCTCACCCAGCTCTTTCCATCCCTCCTCTCAGCAGGACACAAAAAATAAAAATCAGCAATGCATTCATTTTGCAATGTTGCAAAGTTGGGTGGGTTCATAGGAAAATATCAAAACAACAAAGAGGAAACCTAATATTTTCTCCCAGCTCCCATGGCTTGATTCCAAGGCCAAGAAAAGAAAAGACTGCATGGCTGCATGGCTGCAAGGCTGACAAATTGCTCCTTGGGAACAGCATAAATCATGAGCGAAGCCTGGATCCTCCTCACAGTGTGCACACACTTAGCTTTTCATGCATCCCTACACCTTCTCTTTTTCTAAAAGTTAATCAAATGCAAGGACATGGTGAGACATAATGCAGTTGCATAAGTAAAATCAGTCGGCATGTAAAACCCACAGCATCACAACACAAACCACTTTCCCATTCCCATGTAGCCTGCTCTGCCCTTCCTCTGTACATGGGGCACAAAGTAGATGTTCAGACTACCATTTGCTCATAGACTGCTCTTGGCATTGAATGTGGTTTGCACCCAGCAAAATGTCTGACTTCTCATGCGTGGTGCAGCAGCAATTCTTGCACACACACAGGAGGGATGCTCGTAGCCCTCATGTCTCCTGTCCCTGCACATTCAAAAGGGCCTATGTAAAGAACATTGCTTTGACTTTGACTTTTCTCTTGACAGCAAAAATGAGGAGGAATGTCAGGGGTGTAGCATCACTGTAAACCAGAACATATGGCCCACTGCTGGTGAAAAGACAATCACTCATTGGGGGTGATAATGATTATGATGGGATAAATTGCAATTAGAATACCGGAAACAGAGCCTTTCGGACGAGAAGTTGCTACATTAGCTCCAGCATTAATGTGGTTGCCGTATATGATAGTAATTTAAGAGGGAAAAGAAATCTGGGCACCAAATGGTACAGCAAAGGACTCTAACAAAGCCTGCAAGCTGGGATGATGTGCAAATGGCAGAAGACAGATATTGATCTCTTTGTAATACTTCAAGGAAGTCCAAACCAGAACAGGTCTAGATAAATTACTGACCTTTTACTCCTGGAGGTGGTCCCCTATGGACTCCAGGGTAAGGCGATGGGCAAAGCCAATCACGGAAAACCTTGCTAGTGCTGTTGCTATTGCTCAATGGATGAAGTATTTTGGAAATGCCTGCTGTTTCTTGGCATGGCAAGTAGGGTGGCAGCATCTGAGTCTCTGCTTTCTTGTGTCAGTGTTTAATGACTCCACAGGTCTCAGTGGAGTTGCCTCCATGTAAAATTGGCACATCAACAAGCCAAATCAGGCCTCAACATCTGTAAAACTGGATAGGTTCACAAGGATTTAATTCCCTCTTAAGTATGTACAAATCACATGGGATGACACTGCCTAATTCCCTGCATTTCTGCGTAGCACGGTACTGTCACTATTCATTGGGAAAGAATTTCATATTTGCATTTTTTCAAGTGCGGTAATACTGACATTGCTCATCTTCTCATAACGCTTAATAGCAATAATTTTTGTCTCTGTCTCTGAAAAAAAAGGCACAGATATTCCATATTGCATCATACTGCCTATGAGGGCCCTTGTCCTGATTTGATCACCTCTGCAGTGAAGTGGAATGTTCACACATCTAAGCATGCATGCTTAAAATCAGAAACAGAAGCAAAACATAGGTTTTACCTATGTTAGTTTTAAAGCTGCAGAGCAGGCTGAAGTTCTGCTGCAGATATCTGGTAAGTGCCAACAACTAATACAGGCACTGGAGAGCAGATGAACATCATGCCATGCTTGTGTCAGTAGCTGACTCCAACACCAGCTCCAAATCTGGGAGTACTACAGAGCCACTGGGGACCAGTTCTTCTTGTTTCAGTTGCTGTACTAATAACCTGACTCTTTCAAGAGTCACACTAATCTTTTCCCATGGATTAGTGAGTAGTTGAACTCTCTCAGTTGTCTGCACCATGTACCTCTAAGAGTGGTAGGTCTTGCTCTGACAGTGCAAGTAGGGTTTTCTCCTTGAAGAGACATAATAAGCTTTTTGGGTTTTACTTAGAGGATTGTATGTCCAGGAAGCCTCAGGAAAGGAGGTTATGTCCAGGAAAAGTCATAGACTTTGCTCTTTACTTAGAAGATAGTCTAGATCAAATGCAAGAATTCAGTCCCAGTTTAAATGCCCTAGCCACCTAAATGCCCTTCTGAGTGCCAGTAGAGGGCATGTCCCAGTTCCTGAAGCCTAAGGTCCGGCCAGGTCCCCCAGAAGTGTTTCATGCCCATGAAACTTCTGCCAAGGCAGCTAGATCTATGCATGTGGTACAATCAGATCATTTCAGAGCAGGTACATCTATGATTTAAGTATCTGACCCTGCTCCATTGGTTTCTGTCAGCACAAGAAACAGTCCTAAAGGACACCGTGTGACAGTTATGAGTGAAAGGGTGACATTCCTACCTCTTCTGAAAGGGCTGTCTCACTAGACATGAAGCTGCTCAGGTGTTACCCATCCTCCTACATTCCAGCTTGCCCCATCCTCTAACCAGGCTTCTTACACCCAGGAAAGACAGGATTTAATCTGAAGGAGAACTCTCTTCTCAGCACAGAGACCCTGCACAGTGACCTGTCACAGCAGGCAGTGGCAGACTCATTGGCTTGTTTGGAGCCCTGGTGAGGGGACACAGTGTCATGTGGAGGTGCATCTTCTGCAGGACTGCTGTGCGATGCTATCAGCCTGGCTGTGTAAATGCTACATTACAACTACTGCACTACATTCTGTCCAAACATATTTTTGTGTAAGAAATCACACCTCCAGGCCTGTGTTCACCACAGCATACTGGGACCATGTCTCATTTCACCCAAGAGTAAAGGGCTGTGCTGATCTGGAGCAGGGTCATTCTCAAGTGTCAGGAGCAATAGAGGAGGGAAAGTTGGCTGTGGTTTTTGCTCTGGGTCCAGCTCCTACAGGCTGTGCAGATCCTGTACCATTAAAGAAAGCTAAGTTCATGAGCAGTACTTGTGTAGCTATTGTCTTTGCTGCTGTTTTTGTTGTTAATACCTTGGCTGCTGCTAGTATGTCTGGTGTTTTTAGCATTGGAGCCAAGAAAACAGCATTAACTGAACAACCTCAACACAGCAGAGGTTGCCAGGTTGAGAAACCCTCTGATGCTGGGAAGCAAAACAAGTGTCTCTCCCCACTTCAAGTCTGTTACCTGCGTTCACTTGCGACCATGGAAACCCACATAGCCCTGTGGATGAGTGATGAGAATGGTAAGTACAAAAGTTAATGGCAGGTGCTCGGGCTTAATTATATTGTTTTGTAAACTACACCTGTCAAAGGTGAGAGTGAAAGCACTGGACAAACAGGCTACTTGAAAACATAGCAGCTACAATGGGAGAAAACCAGTTGGTTATGTTGGGAATTTTTTTAATTGCTCTGAATTATTCACAATATCAGTGGTTTCCTGTGACATCAAGCTTCTGAACATTGCTTGATTGCCATAAACTGTGGTGTATCCAATTTTCCATTCCTGACTACACCCAAGCCACAGTTTGTCTGAGAAGCTGCATCTGCAGAAGGCATGTACTGGCTGGTAGCTGAATAACTGATAGATGGGGGTAATGCAGAGGCACCTGGTACTCAGCACTGGCATGGATGAATCCATGTGATTTTTTTTTCACTGCATTTCTAGAGAAATGATGGTAAAACAACTAATGAGTCAAAGGGAGGAAATGAGAGCAGAGGCTAACTAAGTGTGTGAAAGCCAGAGCTCTGTGGACTGCTCTGCCTGTGCCAAGAACTGGGGAGTTTCTGTCAGCTTGGTTGGGAAAGTCGAGCAGCCAGAGTAAACTACTGCCTTTACTGTGTGTCTGTAAGCACTACTGCCCTCTTTTGGGTGGAATTAGACCTGTGCGTCTGTTTCATCCGCCAGCACACGCTGTTACATCGTGGGTGCAAGGAAGAGGGACCGCTCCTGTGGCAATGCTGACAGCGGTGCTCCCGTGAGGAGTGCTGAGCAGCGGGATGCTGACGTGCAAAGGCTCTGCTCAGCAAGGATGCTGTCCGAGAGCAGCGTGGCCATGGCATTAGGGGTGTAGCCCATCAGCCTGTAACCACACTCTGATCCAGCTCCTCTGACAGGCTCCAGTTCCTTGGGTGAATTGTAACATCCAAGCTTCAGTTCCTTCAGGTGCTTTTCCCCACCTCTGGCACTGTTCTGCTCCATCATCTGCTGTGCAACAGGAACAGAAGAATGGCTGAGCAGATTTGTCTCCAGCTTTGCTGCAGGCAGGTAATTATATCAGGTATTGTATACCAGTGCCAAGTTCTGCTGAAAACTCTATGTCTGAGACCTTCACCGTGGAGGAATCAAAATCTGTTCTGTTGGGGCAAGGTGCACCTTGAACAGAGCTCCCCCCTCCTTTGTCCAAGTGTTTTGCTGGAGAATCTCTCATTAAGCTGTTAGCAAAGGCATAGGTACAGGATATGGGTCAACCTAGTGGTTCAATATATTTGGTGACCTATGTCCAGCAACAGTCAGATCTTGTGGCAATGCTACTTGTCTCAAACAAGAGAACGCATCCCTCTGAGAGCCCGCTCCTGCCCCCAGACATATCTGATTACACTTAATTCAGCTTCCTCAGCTAGGACCATGCCCGGTCACAATCTGACAAAGTCCTTACCGTGACCTAGACATAAAATTTGAGTTGATGAGTGACACTTTTTTATACGAACAACTGTTTCATTATGAAACTTTTGAGGTTGGAAAAAAAAAACCCAAACAAATAAGAACATGTCCCTATTAAAAGACTGTCAGAGCATATTTATGTATCCTCCTTGTAGCAATTGTGGCTATGTGTAAAAGGCAAGCATGCCTTCTGATCGTGAGAGAGTGGCTAAAAAATATGAGTCACACAGTCAAACCTTGTGACTTGGTAGAAATAAGGAGGTCTCCTTAAAGGCAATTTGTGGAAGAATTGGAGAGAAATGCAATTTTTCAAGGTCAGCCAAAGGCTAATGAGCACTCTTTCATAGTGCGATTGTATTGCCTAAATTTCTGTGTTTCAAAGCCAGTCTAACTACTTTATTGCTGAAGCACTGTAACTGAAGAGGCTGTAATAATATTGACAACTAATCCTGCCAGAATCTGAGATGGTATTCAGCATAATATGAAACATTTTCTCTTTCCCTGGACAAGTACAGAACAAAGAGTTAAACAAATATGTGGTTCCCCAGAGTACCACTTATCTTTCTTCCCGAAGGGCATGTGTACAGATGCTTTGTAAGTTGGGTTGTCAACAGTTGGGGCTTGTGGCCAGATTCACATGTTCTCCACCTTTTGCTTGCAAGCTGCAGGAGAGTCATCTCCAGAGGGACAGTTTTTCATAACTTAATTAGATTGGCGCCATTCATGCAGCTACAGTTTCAGGTTGGCTCAGCTTTACTTCTGCTCCAGCTCTCCAGTTCAGGGGATTACAGTAGCACTGAAATTGGTTCTGAACTGAACATTTGGCAACTACCTCGGGTCAAGGAGGCAATTTGTGCTACTGCTATTGCTAAATTAGAAATAAATAAATAATCAATGTGCAGCCCTTAATGAGACTAAGAATGAGAAACAAAATGTTTTTGCAGCTCTCCACTGTGAATGTACTTAGGAATATGTAGCATTTTTTTCCCATGAATGAACAACTCTAGTCTAGAGTTAGTTCACTTCACTTCACTTTAGTTGAAGAAGAGCAATCTCCAAGTGCATTCTCTTAGCACTGTTTTGCACTATGCTTAATGTAGTGTAGCTTTAATTGGCTGAGAATCTGGATGGCCTAACGCAACATCAGCCCAAGTGTTCCCACTGGAGTTCCAGTGGTTTAACTGCATCAGTTTAGAAATGGCTAGAAGTGAAGTAGCTGAGATTTTTAGCATGGAGACAAAGCCCTTAGCCTTGACTAGCTTCATACCACTAAACTGTACCTCAAGAGAAAGAGATTTACAAGCAGTGAGTGTAGACTGGAGGAAAAGTAAGAGTGCAGACCACCTTTCCAAGCATCACACGTAAAATGGGCACATCCTGCCTGCTATATGTGGTTTTCATTACGGACCATCTACGAGTGTATCTGGGCTCATTTCCATGCACTGTGAGCCATAGAGACTCACAGGCCACACTGCTCCCACAAGCTCCTCAGTGTGGCTCATGCTGCATGTGGTTCCACTGAGGTTTTAAGGTTTTACCTGGGCAGCCAGTAGCTGGGAAGCTGCACAGTTGTGACTTTTTTTACCAGATTCAGTGATGAATGACAGCCCATCCCCTACCATGCAGTTTTGAAGACATCAGCTGATAAATGGCACTTTATCAGGTGACAGAGGTAATAAATTAAAAGGCATCTGGCAAACTGCTGTAAAAGAAGAAATAGATGTTTGCAGGGATGGAGAAAAATGACTGCTACTCATAGAGAGCAAATAAGAGATGAAAACAAAGTGTCTTCGTGTCCCTCATAAAAGCAAAGCAAAGCACCGACAAATCGACGGTCCAGATTTTTCTCAAAGAATCACAGAATTTTTGGGGTTGGAAGGGACCTCTGGAAATCATCTAGTCCAGCCTTCCTGCCAAGTGGGGTTATATCACTTGGATATAAAAATGCAATTAGACCTGGTTCTGTCTAACTCAAGATTTTTGTTGCTAAAGTTCTTCCTGCCTCGGTGCTTGCAAGATTGGGTTTGCCTGTTTACTGAAGGTTTTGATTATTTTGTGACTTTTCACTTTCTCTGTGATACGAGCCATTTGTGAACTGGAAGTAACCTGTGAAAGACAGTTAGTTGCTACTCTGCAATACTGAACAAATACTTTATAGAGTCAAGTGTTGGGGAGTGGAGGGAGGGCAGGCTGTGACCTGTTAGGGGCAAGTGTTTTAGTCAGGGTCTAAATTTTATATGTCATTTACTGGATCTTCAGAAACAGCCACATGCATCATAATCACCAGTGCCTGAATTCAGATCTTTAAGAAGAGCCTATTGCACTGATTTGTCTGTAGAGGACTTTCCTCAAAAGTAGAAAGAAGTTTGGTGCTACCCAATTGCTTACCTGGCATACACCTGGTCTCTCTAAGACCCTTTGATAAACAGGGGGTAGGAAGGGGTGCAGGGGTGAGGTGTTTTCCTCCAGAATGCATTTTAAAGCAGATGCTGAATTTAGGCACACTGAATCATCCTCTGAAGATGTTTTTTGTCTTTCTCCATGGGCCAGGGAGAGGCTGGAGAGACTGGCTGAGTGACTTGGCTGACTGCAGCTGGTGGTGTGAAATCTCTCCTTGCTGAAGCCAATGAAAATATCAAGAAACAGAGCCATCCACAACCTCTTTAAGTAATTCATTTGCTTTTATTCTTAACACTTGGTGCCAGCTCTCTCATTTGATCAGTTTTGAATTCTCTTGCTTGAACTGTTGTGATGGCTTTCTCTGCTTGATGGTGAAAGATTTAGTGGAGACTGTTTCTGTCCTTCATGCAGAAATTGAGATGCCTCTGAATCTTCTTTGTGATTGCATAAATTAAACCCCCCTCCCAAAGAGTCTCACTTAGATGCAGTTTTGCCATTTATTGTGTGGCTTTTGGCAGGTTTTTAATGCTCCTTTGGCAGTTGTAACTTGCAGCCACAGCCAGCGCTCCAGAGCCAGAGAGCAAGGCTGCAGTGCCCTGTTTGTCCCCTGCCCACACCTTCTATTCCATTCCACCTCCCACTGCAAGCCCAGAGGAGAGGCATATTGACCCTTCCACTTACCTATAGCCCAACCAGGTATTATGCAGTGTTTCTGAAGCAGAGCATTCTGCAGGATGCCTCTTGAGACCCCTGTGGCACAGCTCTCAGGCAGAAGAAGATGCTGCTGAATTTTAATAGTTGTTTATTTCTTAATGGACTGGTAGATAATTTGCCTTTGCATATAAAATAATTTCCTTGCCACTCATTTCCAGTACTGAATAGGTAACTATTTCAGCTTTCTCTGCATCAACTTTACCAGTTTTGCTAGGATTATTTTTGTTCTTAACATATTTTTAAACTTTTTGTTCTACCTAAATGTAGAAAGTGTGAATATTGAAGCACCATTTCCATCAAGGCCCACAGCTTCCCTTAGTGTATTTCTGCATTTCACAATGTCATCAATATTCTTTACTTTTTCCTCCTTTTTTGCTACCGATATAGTTAGTAGTTTCCAGTTGCTGATGAATTTGAATGAGTTTTTAGCTTAAGCTTGATTGTGGAGGGAGGCAGACTAATTATTTCTCTTTTATTTTTATTATGCCTGAACAATTTTCATTCATATTTTTTTTCTATTTAGATTTTTCATCATAACTAATTTTGAATGCAGTTTACAGGAGCTTTGGGAAATCTTTTTAATACAACAGTTGGGTATATTAATCACTACTTGGAAATTTCTCTTTGCCCACAGAGACTGTAATCACATCACAATGAATGATCCTGACACAACCAGTGACTTCCATCCTAAATGAGGTCCATAGTAAAGTCATCTTCTGTGTGTAATTGCCGTGTAAGTATTATCTGCTAGTTTTAGAAACTCTAGACTGTTTCTCAGTGGTATCAATGTAACCTCAAAAATATTTCAAACTCAATTCACCTGTAACAACCAATTTTTTTTTTTCTTTCCTATATAAAAGAAACAACTGCTGAAGGAGTAAATCAACTTTTCATTTTCCTTGGCCAAGTGATCCTGAGCGCACCCATCATTTTTTCTTGGGTTTTCCCTATGCAGTCACTCAAGTTCAAGATTTTTTGGTCTGAGTCCCTAGAGGGTGGTGGCACTCAGAACATATTTGTCTTATTGCTTTTTCCATTCCTGATGAGATTACATCCTAGTGTTGGAGGTTTTTCAGCCAGCCTACTGTAATTTCTTATCTCATTTCCCCTTGCCAGCTATACCAACTTTCAGAATTGATATGTAGGCATTTGAAAGATATTGTTCATTCTTTGAGTTGATTATCAGATCAGCTTGATTCATTTTTGTTATGCCGAAGATGAGATTTATACAACTAAATTAATACAGCTGAGAATAAGAGTTTGTCTTGCATTTATCTTTTAACAAATATTTTAGTCAAATAAAACTATTAATTAATTGCATAAGCTTTTAAGTGAAAAAAACCAAATACTTGATTTATTTAAGAATAGCGTAATCAAGTATTTTATTGATTTTTAGGCCTACATGGGCATTTCTCTAATTATTTGTACTTTAAAGTCACAACAGAAATTACTGTTGTTCTTTTCCTTTACCAGTCAGCAGTTCCTGCAGTTGTTTCCATGTTCTTGATGTGAATAGGAAAACCCAACTTAAAAACTGTCTAGAAAGGAGAACAAGAAATTGTACGTTTCTTGTGGAGGCTGTGTCTGTGAAAGTTTCACCAGCCATCTCTCCAAATTGTATGTTTCTAGTGAGGGCTGAATTTTTTTGTAAGTAATGTGTTTTGTGTCCATTGTTGTTGTTGTTTTTAATCAGGATCCCATTAGAAGCATGAGAATGTTTTTGTCTTCCATTCCTTTTTAAAATCAAGCCAGATATCAAAATCTGGAAGTCCTTTGCCAAGATAGGACTTCCCTCTTCATGCAATTCTCTGATTACTTCACCATGAGTGTCCAGGACAGAGCCATGAAAAGAAGACAAAAGTACCAATGCTACAAAATGAATTGTGCTTCTGATTGTTCTTGTGGTGCTTTAACCACTGAAAAGTAAAGCCTATGGGTGGTGGGTTTATAGTGATTTCCCTTAAACCTGGCTTTGGCCCCCTTTACCATAGTACCTGGCAAGGGGCTGAGCACCTGGGCTCTTGGATGAATCATCCGCACTGGCTTTGGAAGTAAACCTTCCCAGTGAAACAGCAGCAATATCCGGACTGGCCATCGGTTTCTATTCTGTTCAGCCTCAGATGATATATTTCATATGTTTTTGTAGCTGAAGCTGGGCCAGGACTTCTCTAGCTTTGACAGGAGGGCTAAATGAGAGCAGGGAATTTTATGTGCCTCTTCCCACAGCATTCCAGTGACCATGTAGGAAGTCATTGATCAGTGGGATTTAGGCAACATGCACAAGAAAGGTACGTGTGTGTGGCCCGGTAGCCTCTGCAGCATGTTCTGTGATGACACCAGCCTCTGATTCAGTAAATGAAGGGATAAAAGAGCCTAGGTGGTGAGCCACACACGCCACGGCTGGGCTGCATCTCTGTGGCCAAGCAAATGCAGTGTGGGCTGTTTGAAGCCTGCTCTGTAAGGCTGCGTGTTTCCTACTACTGTGCTTTAGATGTGGTAATAGGAGAGTGATTTTCCAGGGAAATTGCTTAATGTGCTTTCATAAACAGAGGGCAAGTTCCTTGATCTGGTGGCTCATCCTACAGGAACAGAATCTGACCTCTTGTAGATCACTTAGTATTGTTTCATTGTCCTGATCTGTATGGCACCTATGTGCCATAACCCAGGAGAAGAGCTGAAATGCCGTGTCATCTCTTCAGGTGTATGATGTTCAGTCTACACAGCACTGGGATGGTGAAGGAGCTGGTGTGCCCACACACTGACCCAGATCTGTTAGCAGTAATGGTTTTGCAAAAGTGCAAATGGTATTTCTGACCCAATAGTCATTAAACTCATTCCTAGGATAAGTTTACTGACCTTACTGGAGTTGCATGGAAAGAATACTTATCCTGTTGTCAGATATGCTGTGGACATAGAGAGCATAAAAAAAAAAAAAAATCCAATAAATGTATGTAATTTCTCTGTAATATCTTTAGAGCATTAGAATTGCTATGGAAAGGTCTTCCAGACATCTGCCTTCCTACATTGTACTAGGAGCTGTTCTACTGTAAAGGAAATCTCATTGCAGCAGTTTGTGTGCATTAGCATGGAGGGTGACAATTTGATTTTTCATCTTTCCTGTGCCTCAGTTTCTTTATTTGACCACATTACATGGCTTGGGGTAGGATTTAGCTGTGGTGGGGTGGACAGGAAAGGGGTTGTTGTCAGTTCAGTGGATCTGTCATTGCATGACACGGAGCATAAATTAATGAAGTAAATCTGCTTTCCTTCTCTCTCTCTTTCTTATCAGTGATTTTCCATATACAAAGGAAATGAAGAGGGGGAGTCAGTGAGAGGTTATCATTCAATGATGAGACAGGCTGTGGAGAAAAAGATGCTACTCCTTCAGCAATCCCAAATGTACTCACAAATCTCAGAAGAGCTGAATATTTCAGCTGAAAGAGTCAGTCATGAAATAATCTTCTCCCTGGACACCAAAAGAGTTGTCACTATTGTAAAGCATCAACAGCCAGCTGAGCTGAATGGGGGTAGCCTGTACAGAGCTAGGGTTTCAGTCTGTCCACCTGCAGCCCAGTAAATAATGGCAAGGATAGTTTACAATTATAGAGGGATCAGAATTGCTGGCTGAATGGTCACAATCCAAGAAAAATGTGATTTAATTTAGCTAAATGAAAAGTAATACATCTGGGAAAAAAGAGTTCAAGCTGTACCTACAGGACAGGAGACTCTGCCTTGGAAAACAGGATTATGGGGTCATTGTGGTAACTGCCTCCATAATAGCTGCTGGTTCAGTGGGGCTAAGAGAGCTCAGCTGACTCTGGGAACCTAGAAGCAAATAATAGAACTTGGGGATGGCAGAAGCATCATCAGGAGCATCCCTGGTGGTAAGTGGTGGTCTTACCATGTCCACACCTCAGTGAGAAAAAGGAAGCACTGTGGAGGACCACTGATGTGGTGGCTGGGAATTCCTGCATGGTCACTGGAATGCTGTGAGAAGAGGCTGGGAATATAAAAGCCTTTATAAGGGTTAAAGTGAGCCATCCTGTCCACTTTTCTATGTCAAGGTTTGTTATGTCTTTGTAATGCTGGATCACAGCAGTGCAGTGAGGGGCCACTGAAGTGACTCTAATTCAGCTTTGACATGAAACCCTACTTCTTAATGGTGGGTACTGCTGGACAGGCAGGAGATAGCAAAATCACCTCAAGAGGTTGTCTTTATAGATGGTAAAATCACCTGTAAAGGAGGTTGCCTTTACAGACATGGCTGAGCGCATCGCAGGACAGAAACTCAGAAACTCTCCAGCATAAGTGTGTAAAATTTGATTAGAATGATCATCTCTAAGTTCCTATTCCAGTTCCTTTCTCTCAGGGTGGTGAAAAAAAAAATCTACATTTCCCTCAATTTCTTTTGATGCAGCTCTGCACTGAGACAGTGATGGTGCCCAGTGTTCAGCTTTAAGGGTTTGGGCCACAGGTAGTGTGTTGTTGGGTATCTCTGGAAGCACTGGACATAGATAGAGCAAATGCTTTGGAGCTGTGAGATGATGCAGTACATCTCTCTCCCCTTAGGACCTGCCTATGGCCCTGCTTGTGGCTGCCACTTCTGTGACATTCTGAGGATTTCCTGAGCATTTCCCTGCCTCAGAATAACCTGCCAAAATCACTTGGTAACATTGCATGAGCCAGTTCCCCCTTTGGTCTTTTCTAGTCTTCATATGTGGCACCAAGCAGCTTTGCTTTCAGAGAACTGTGGTGTTTTGGTTTGTCTGAAGCCTTCAGACTCAGTGCTGGTGCTGCTGATTGCCCTGAGCAGCACCGGAACTCTTGCCAGTTGCTCACAGCAGGGTCAATTTGAACTGTGAGATCTGGGAGTAAAAACATGATTTTGTAGAAATCATGAGGTCATATCAAACAACAGGTCCAAATATGCAGTTTCCTCTGCAAATAAGGGTCATGAGATCTTAAAATACATGGAGAGAAATGAAGGGCACCTAGGGACAGGAGTCCTATATTATTATCATAATCTTCATTATCATCATCACCATTATTATTATTATTATTAACATTATCTTTGATCTTTTTGTTGTCTCATTTGCTGCTTCTGGAAGGTAAGGCAGCAGTTGGCTTTCCCAGCCTTCCTTAATTACTTTCTTTCCATCAAGGAGTGCAGAAAGCACATGGTAAGGCAGAATTTAGGTCTTTGGACATGGCTTCATCCCACCACAACGACAGACTGGCCTCACCTACAGTTTGCACTGCAACTTTTATTTGAACTTCTCCAGCCTGACCTTGGGTATTAGCTCTGCGCTTTAGTAAGAGGAAGACCAGCAGAAATGAAGGGCTCTGACTCTTAATTCAGATCTTCCCAAACCATGGGAGTGTGTCTCTTGCACAGATCTGCTCTGAGCCCATTTCTAAATATAACCATAATGCAATAAAATGCATGAAAAAAAACACCCAAAAAAACCCCTAGAAATATGTCCAACAGTGGTTATTACCACAATTACCTCACAGCAGAAACAGGTGCAAGGAAATAAGCCTCCCAAAAGTTTCTATTCAGGAGGGAGATGACTGAAGAAAGCAGAAGGAAAAGAGGAAGGCAGAGGTAAGGGTAGAAGCCAGGGGACAAAGCTGAAGTTGTTTCTCTTGGGATGTGGCCAACTTAGTAGCTGTCCAAACCCAAGAGATGTCTTGGATGCTCCTTCTGTTACTGTCTTTGCTTTTTCCGTTTTAAGGCTGCCTACTAGCAGAGTGCATGTCCACTGTTGCATTGCCCTCTGAATGTCCTATTGCCTGGAACCTCCACAGAACTGTTTTCAGGCCTGAACCAAGAAGACACATGTTCTTCTGAGCAGATTTTGCATAAATTTCAAGGAATCCTTCAAGGACTCATCAGCTCAAATAATTCTCTCTGCCCCAAAACTATGGGGAAGGAAGGGAAGGGAAAGGGAATGGGAAAGCTCACATTCCTCCAGCAGCTGCAGTCGCTTTGGGTGGGATTCATCTGACTAAACATAGAGGCCTCCATCTAAGCTAGTCACATTACGCTCTCTTTATGGAGGAGAATATGGGGAAGCACAGGCACAGCTATGAGTCACCCCTCCTCATTTCAGTGTCTAGAACAGCTCAGGCAAATCATGCCCATTTCTCTTATTTTCTTTTAAAAGGAGCTGCAATGAAGGGGCCAAGTGTAGGTCTGTAAAGTTAGACAAAGCTCATCCTTTATCTGGTATCCAAACCAAATGATTTGATCTGGGACCAAAGGGTCAAGCTGTGATGAGGGCATTGCCAGCAAATGCTGAGTAACCACAGCAGAGTGGGGTAAATTCTCTCACCCGCAGCTTATTTCACTGTGGGAGAGGATGCAAGAAGTGCAGTGCTGGAGAGGAAATGGCCTATAAAAATCACCGTGAGATGTCACCCTAGTGCCAAGACTATGTTTATTTTGAACCAGATCAGGTACCTCTGCTTTTCTGTTTGCAGGCAAAAGTTACTGCACTCCTGACACCACTGCAACTTGGTGTGTGACCACTTACTTCCCTCCTTCCCAGCCCCTTTTTCCTTCCCACTTCTCTTTTCCACACTTCGGTACAGCAGGCCCATCTTCAGATCCCTGTGGAGCATCAGGGGGTGCTGGCTCAGCTCTGCTGTGTCCTTTTCCCAGATGCCTGGTTTCATGCTGAGCTGTGTCAAAACAGAAGAGCATTTCCTATGCAACGTGTGCTTCAGGAACACGTAGGGAAAGGAAGTGTAGAGGTCGCCAGAAGCAGCAATGAATTTATCTTGTTATCTGATGAGAAAAGTGATGAAACAATAATGCTTTTGAGCATGTCATGAACTAGCTCCTCTCTGGAGGGTTTTGTGCTGAGGACCCTCAAGACCTTATGAGCAACCGTGGCTGTAACCTATGAATAAGAGTGTGAGGCATACACACAAGGTAAATAGTTAGACAGTGCTGCTTCAAGTCAATTTCCCCACCCACTCTTTTTTCTTTTCTTTTCTTTTCTTTTCTTTTCTTTTCTTTTCTTTTCTTTTCTTTTCTTTTCTTCTTTTCTTTTTTCTTCTTTTCTCTCTTCTCTTCTCTCTCTTCTCTTCTCTTTTCTCACCATTGAAAGACAAACAAAAGCTTAAGTGATGTCATGGGGCAAAGCATTTGTGATGTTCCTTGCTGCTGCATCCCAATATGCAACAAGCCTATTTACTAACACTCTTTTTTTTCATTTACCAGAGGCGAAGTGCAAGAATTATGGCAGTGCCTGGCAGAGCAAAGCAGAGTGTAGAGAAGACATGAGGCTTTTCTGATCTACTGCAACTGGTTCTGCTCAGCGCTAACCTGCAGCTCATGCATGGGCCAAATGCCAAGTTTCTAACTCCATGCTGTAGAATATTGGCTGACAGAGGGGCCTGGTGCTCTATAGGATTTTAGTTTCCCTCCCAGAAAAAAAAAATCAGAAAAGTGAGTTAATTTGCTTAAAAATAGACAAACAAATGAACATGTGTGTATATGTATATATTTGTACCTGCACATGATGTACTTTGGAAAGACCTAAAGAGGGGAAGTCTTCAGAAGCTGATATTAGAGAATTTAGTACCTCTCCGGAACTTAGGCTCCTTAAGATGCTCATGGACAATTTGTGCTGGGACTTTTCAGAGATTGCCTTTCTTTAGCTGACAGGCAGAACTGTGATTCTGGTGCCTTTAAACCTGCCAAAGGATTTAGTATCAAGGCAGCTCCTTGCTCCGTGCTCTAATATTTCTGGGAAAGCTAGCTGGTAAGTAAGGAGAAATATGTTCTTAAAGTGCCCTCACTTGGAGTTAAAGGGCCAAGCATACTTCTGCTCCTCCTCCTTCACCCTTCTACAAGAAGCTCACTAGGGATAAATAAAATGGTTAAAGGTGCATGATGAGAAAATAGCCTGGTAATTGCATTACCCTCGTGGTGGAGTGGCTGCCAGTACAGCCCTGGGTGAATGCCGGTTCCTGTTCCCTCCCACGGACCACAATACCTCTTTGGGACAAAGAGCCATCTTTGCTTCTCATTCATTAACACACTGGCTGTGTGATTCGTGTGTTTAAGTCAAGAGGCCTGACCTGCTCTGTAGGATTGAAACAAGCTGTTACAGATCACCTTCCTCACCAGAGATGCCAGTGCATGGGATGGGTTTCCCAAGGATCCTGTGTGCCTGCACCCCATGGTTACATTTGTACTAATGTCTATTAATAGAAGTAGAGGAAGAGACTGGAAGAGGAGAAGATCCCAGTTCTTTTCTGGCAGTGCCTAGCTCTGCTTGGGTGGAAACCTTTCCTCAGTGTAGTGCATCACCCTAGTCCTTGTGCACCACGTTTTCTATCTATCATCTCTACTAGGATATGCATATCTTTATTTTTTGCTTTAGAGGGCTAAGAATCCACCCCACACAGCTGAGCCCCCTGTAGCACCCATGTAATCTGTTTGCCTCACATTGAAGCTCCTACAATTTTCTCCTTCTCACCCGTTGCTTTCAGCAGTATGGATAAGAAGCTTTAAGCTTTCCCAAAGGGGATGAGGGAGAAACAGCTGAAACCATGGATTTGCCTCTTCTACCAAGAAATATATCCAAAAATGTTTCACTGTTTCAGTCCATGGAAAAAGAGAGCTGGACTGGACCCCATGCAGCTCTGGGCTTGGAGTGCTCCAAGAGCCAAACAGACATATAGGCACTCTAGCTTTAAGAATTGATTTCTTAAGTGAACTGTCAACTCCCAGTGGCTGGAAAAATCTGCAAACAATTTCTAGTCACTGAACAAAGCAAATCTTTGTACTGTGCTGTAATAGTTCATTATTAAATAAAAGCTCCTTTGTTAGGCTATAAGAAATGGTGTGTACTCTGCCACTCTTGACAATGTGCCTTGGTGTGACTTTGCAATGCATATGAAATTCTCTTTCATGTCCTGTGAAAAGATGGCGTAGTGTGTAATTTTAATTTTGGTAGGAAAAGCTCAGGGTGAAGCAAATAGCATAGCTCTGGTGATTGAACTTTATTGCCGATGCATTTGATTCACAACCACGCAAGAGAACACGGAGACTGGACTTTATCTCATTTGCAAAAGAGTAAATGAGGAGCAATAATGGCAAAATGACTAGTGACAAGTCTGAAGGAAAACTTTAGCAGCTTCAATTCCTACAAGTTGTGTTACTTACTGGCTGTCTTATTGCAGTTCCAGGGTTAAATGAGTCAAAACAGGAATCAAAAAAATCCATCCAGAAAAGCAAATGTGTTTCCAGCTCCCTCTTTTCTCTCTTTTGCTATGCACCCAGTGAGTACCCAGTAATCTGCCAGTTTGGGCCCTATAGCCACAGAGCCCTATTACCCTGCTCAGCCGCTGCTTGTGTTGCCTGCTGATGGTGCTTTGCAGCAGACCAGGCTGAGGTACAGGCATGGCAGCTGTAAGCCCTTCACCTGTACCTTTTGTCAGTCTGTGATCTTTTAACCAACCCTATCAGATCATGGTTTAAGATTGTATCCCCCAAAGTTTTTCTTCTCTTGCTGTATTTTGCATGAGGGTTGGCAGTGCATGAACAGGAATGTAGTTTTCCTGATCCTTCCTTTCCTCTGTCACACCTTCGGGGCCATGGGAAATCCCCAGAGCTGGTACTTCCGTCTCAGCTGGAAGAGGCAGCAGCCAGGACTGAAGTGGGCATTGGGCAAGCCGTTTCTCAGAGCCTTGTCCACTTTTGTCTCTTGGCTGGGCTTAAATGAGGCTTTTCCAATAAGTGTCCAACTCAGCTCAGGCTGAGGCTGCTAATTCCAGTCGTGCGAGTGATTCATATGCCATCTAATAATAGCAGCTTCTGGCCATGCCAGCACAATAACTGACCATGGAAAATTCCACACTGCTTTGAGCTGCCAGCCCATCAGCCTTCCCAAGCTAGCTGGCCACGGCTGGTGGTTTGTCTTTGAGGGCAGCACTGTGCGGCTCAGCAAGAGGCTGCAAATTGTGCTGTGGGCAGTGCTGTGAGCAGTGCTGGTCCTCCAGCCGTGGGCCCTCTGTCCCAATGCCAGTGCCACCACCAGGCCAGTTCAGGAACTGTGGAAAATGCACTGCTCCTCCTGCTGCTTTATATAAAGCAGTTGCTATTAATTACCTGCACCAGAAGCCAGCTAAGGTAGTTTGTTTTCAAGGGCAAAGCTGTGTTTGTCCTTACTTGCCATCCAAATGCTGTTTAGAGCATATGCAAAAATCTGCTACATTGCTGCCAAAATCATCTTGGCGGCAGTTACTGCTGTTCCTGCTACTGAAAGGCAGCAGGGGGTTTGATTGGGATGCCTCATTCACTTGTTTGGATGCTTCCAGGGAGGGAGGGTGATGACAGGGCAAAATGACACACATGTTCCCCAGACAGACTTCAGCACCACCTTTTTCCATGCTCCAGTGGGATTTACTCTGCCTAGTGTTTGACCGTCTAAAAACAAAGGCAGGAAAGTGGTGGTGGAGGCTGGAGGCATGTTCCTTCAGTCCAAGGAACATGAAGCTAAAGCCTTGACAGGTGATGGCTCTATGTCTTGGCTGCAGACCAGAAGCCAGTCCAGAGTGGGAGCAAGAAGCTCATCGCTACCCTGAATTACAGCCCCAGTCAGTCAATTAAGGATCTCCCTTCACAGGGGGACAGAGGTCCCAGCAGGGCCCATGGATGGGAGCAGCATGCCCACAGTAGGATGTCTCTGCAGCTGGGCTGGCACTGCAGGCTGGCTACAGAACAGGTCAGCATCATGAGCCGTGATTCCCACAGCATGGCAGCACTGGACTGCTGATGCAGCCTTGGGACCTCAGGTACAAAGATGGTTCTTGCCCCGCTGCTTCCAACCCTGTGAGCTGTGGCCAAGCTATGGGAAAAATGCTCATCCAGGGCAGACAGGGGTGCTGCTGAATCCTCAGAGTTGAGCACCAAATACTGGAAGAGGATTATTAGAAGCTAGAAAGCCAAAGTGTGATGGAGCCAAGGAGGCGTGTGAGAATGAGCACAGTGAGCAGTACTGCAGCGCAAACCAGGCACACAGCTCCACTCCTGGGTGGAAGGACAGGGGAAAAGCAAACCCCTCCCCTCCTTCTCTCAAACCCTGTCACTTCTTCCCACACAGGGGTCCTGCACAGGTACCCCAGAACTTCCCTGACTTTAACTCGTAGGGATGGCAGCTGGTTGAGCAGGCCAGGCTGTGCAGGACATGTGCTCCTTGGAACCATCACTGCCATACCCCTGGCTCCCACAGCTGTCCAGAAGGGCCCCAACTTCCCAGCGGTCATGGGGTTATGCTCCCACACCACCCACACAGCAGCTAGGGGATTTTGCTGGTAAGCAACTGGCTCATTGTTTCACTTTTGCCATTTGTTTGCCTTTCAGGAAGGTTTTCCTTTTATTCCTCTCCTGACCTAAGCTGGAGTTGGGGTTTTCCAGACCCAGGGTCAGGGTGGTACAGGTCAGCTCCCTGTCCCAGCTGTGCTACCTGGGGAAGGACCTCAAAGCCAGGCACCAAGGTTCAGCTTTACTTGTACCAGGGGTGGTGAAGCAGTGGTGGTGCTCAGCTCCTGAGGGCTTCAGATGTGCTTTTTGGAGACCTCCTGTATTGCAAATAACATAATATGGTCCCTGGACAGACGATGAAGAGCTAGCTCTGGAGCCAGCCCTGAGGTGGTTGTATATGGCTACAGCTTCCAAGGACACCCCCAGTTCAAAACTGAGCTGGCTCCATTTTTGCTGAGTGGTGTCTCTAAAATTACTAAATTCTGTCTGTTTCCTTTGTTTTTCTTCCTCTAAATCTGATGTTTTCATTGCAGGGGACCAGCATTTATCAGCTCAAAGACTGACCAAATACTTATGCTCAGCAAACACAGTGCTGATTTGCACCAGCAAATCTAAGCAATGCCACTGTCTAGGGCACACTGGGAACAACATTTGGGGTTTGAGGCTCTTCATTTTTAAGTTTAGCACAAGGCCAGCCAAGCATGGGATGACTTAAGTTAGGACAACATTGTCATAAAACTCATCATCTGTAGGATAGGAGAAGAGAAAGCCTGAGAGTCTGCAGTCTGCTCTCTTGAAGGAAAATACTTTGAGAACATGCACAAAGAGAGGAGGATCCAGTTCACCAGGGCTCATATTTAACTGGGTAGATCAAAGCCTGCACTATTTGCTTCAGGACTGTTGATTTTGGTTTTGACCAGCTCCTCCTCTACAATAAAAAGTCCGAGGGGATTTTGTATTCTCCTGGGGCTCTTTGCACCAGAGCATCTAAGCAAAGCTTGGCACACAAGCCTCTGAAACTATGGGAGCTGCTAAAGGCAGAGCTGACCCTGCAGCAGGCGACCTCAGCCCTGAGTCCTGTTTCAAACAGGAAAGCCAGACCCTGGTTTTAGCATCAGCAGAGATGGGGGCAAGAGGATTCCCTATTACATTTTGCTGGCTGATGCTCCAGCTTTCCTTTTCTTCGCTAATGCTCCAGCTAAACTGGAGCCCGGCACTTTCCGGCTGCCCATGCCAAGCAGAGCTCAGGTGAAGAGCAATTGAAACCTACAACTGAAACCTAAGATGTCTCAGTGTACAAGGTTAAGCAAGAAGTGCTACAGTGGTTCAAGACTGCACTTCACAGAGCTAAGAAAGGCATTGCTGCCTCCCCGACTGTGTGGCTAAGCTTCTACACAGCTTCAAGCATTTTCTGTAATTGGAAGAAAACAGCAGCAATCTCCAAGAGACCATCCAAGGAGAGAAAAAAATAGCATGCAGTATTTTTGGTTTTCCCCTATGCTACAGCCCAGCCTTGACAAGAGGAGGAAAAGGCAGGGAGAGGCATCCAAGGCAAGGGAAGGACTGGACACAGGGCAGGTGTAGGAGCTGTGCCAGTGGGCTTCCTCACGCTGTGCCAGCCTGCAGTGAGGTCACATGGTGGACCTGGACTGGGACACTGCACCGCAAACTTCAAAGTGACGTGAATTCCTTTAACTCCCTACAACAAAAAACCAAGAATGGCGTGGTATGTCCTGCTAATGGTGTCCAAAGGAGAGCTCTTGCCAGCTGGATCAGTTTACCTACTCCAAAGGTGATGAGAGGAGGAGACAGCAGCCCTGGGGGAGAAACTATGCTGCTCCTCCCTGGATTACTACAAGGGAGGATTACTACAAAGGGCAGCTTGGTTTACTGTTGCTGGAAGGTAACAAAGCCCAGTGCCCACACATGCTGCAGCACACTTTGCCACTTATGGCAGCCCTACAGCCCTTCACTTCTGCTGCACCAGCTCCGAGCCTCTGGGGGCAACCATGGGCACTGGGGCCTTTGCCACTGAACTATACAACTCTGAGGATTCAGTGCCTGATTACTGCTTTCACAAAAGGTATGACTTGGGGATTTTTAGCCCTCTTTTACATCTGCAAATTTTGGATGAGAGCTCAAGTTCAGCTTCTGAAGCAGGATGATGCAGACCATTTTTTCTTCTTTGAAGCTCCATCCAAAAAGCTGTATTTAAGCAATGCTATGTCATGGGGTCCCACAGACAAAGTTGAAGGCGTTTACTGAAAAAAGCTGACTGGAGGCTGAGGTGGTCAGCAATGACAGGGATGAGATATATCTGCCCTTTCCCAGTAAAAGCCTTCCAGATAAAAAAAAATGCCAGTGAAAACATTGCCACAATTCCTTGGCACTGTGGGATGTGTGGTAGGACTTCAAAACAAAATTGCCTCAATGAAAAATAGGCAAAGTGAACTTTTCCTATGTCTTGGGAGGGCTGGCGGCTCATATAATGGAAGCAGGAAGTCTTTAAGCAGCAAAGGTACAGCAGGATCCATCTTTAAGCAGCAAAGGTACAGATCAGGATGGGGAAGCACATATTTCTCATAGCTCTCCCTCAGGGAATGCTGCCTGGAGCCCCAACCCTTTTTCTACCCAGCTCTATAGGTGCCTCTGCTTTGGGATTTTTCACTAAGCGTTGCTATAGGAACGTAATTGCTTCTGTTCATCCAGGTCTGAGCAGCTCCCTGCTCCCACTCCTCCTCTCCCAGGGTTGGCAGCATCGGGGCTCTGAGGACAGCAGAGGATGCTCAGGTACAGGAGGAGTGGGGTCGTTCAGCTCAGCTAATTAGTGCTACTATTTCTGTCTCTGGCCTTTTCTCGGTTTGTATCCATCTGGGGCTCTTTCAGTCATTATAGAGCTTTCCACCCTCTTGTTTTTTTCCTCTCTCCTCCTCTGTCTTCCAGATTTTTGCCACTGTTTCATGTTGCCGTCCAAGTTATTTGTCTCTTCTCTCTTGCTCCGGTCGTGGGAACATTAGAAATGTTTTTCTGCAGAGCAGGGTGGCTTAGAGACTGCCTTGCAGACCTGACAGCCATCCTAGTGCTGCGGGCAAAGGCTGGAGCAGCTCAGCCAGCCGATGGGAAATGATCCTGTTTATGGCTCATTACCATCTGATCTACCCACTGCCTCTTGCTCCTGCCTGGGCCCAACTGTGTGGCTGCCATGCATGGCTGTGCGTGGGGTGCAGTCCTGCTCTCTGCTCCCCACTTTCTCTCCTGCCGCAGCCACGCCGCTTGTGGGGCAAAGGGAAGCATGACTCACATGGGCCTCCCACCCATGAGTAACAGTGTTGTTGATCTATCACGTCTCAGCCAGCTGGGGCAGCTCGAAGGGAGGGTGGCTGCTTCTTTGGCAAGGCATGAAATAGGTCAGTCCATCCCCAGAACACGGGGGAAAACAGGGGACCAAGATTGCAAGGCATGGCAGCAATGAGCAGCCTCACATCAGATGCTGGAGCAGTACCCCATGATGGGGGCGGAGGGGCGGACAGGCAAGGAGGTACACAGACATGGGATGTGGGGATTCCTGTTAAACACTGTCAGTTCTTCTTCTTCCTTGCCCAAATCTGCTCCTTTTTTTCCTGGGAAATGAGCAGGGAGAGTCCAAAGCCAGTGAGGGAAGATGAGCAGAGATGGTGGGAACACAAAGCAGTTATGAGCTTCTCGGAGTGGAAAGAGGCCCAGGTTATTAAATAGCAGGCAGTTTTAACATGAGTTATTAATACTAGTTGTTTGTACTGGGAAGTGGTGCCTAGGGGCTCCCATTGCACTAATCATGTAACAAAGCTGTGTTCCTAACACAAATAGCTTGTGTTTCAGCCTGAAGAGAACAAGTCGTCTCTTTCCCATTACCCTCTCTTTGAAAAAGCAGCTTGAAGATTACACAGTCAAGCCCACAAAAGCTGGGAAAAGAAAAATATTACACTGGACTGCCCTACAGTGCCATCGCTTACACTCAGCCAGCCCAGTAACTCCATCAGCACTGTGGGCCCACACTGTCTGCTCTTGCCTTGCTTCATCCCCGACCATGGCAGGCCAGTTCTTAACATTATTGGTGATTTTTTGGTTGCCCATTTTTGGGTTTGAGTGTAGTAATTTCATGCCACCTGTTTAGGGTACTGGGGGGCTGTGGGAAGTTTTCTCCTCCCTTGCTGATTGATGGTATATAGCTCTGTTATATTTTTTTTCAGGCTTTGCAAACTACAGTTCTCTTTTGGGTACATGCTCTTCTGAAGTAAGAAACTAATTTAATGAATTAAATTAATTAATTTACAGCCTTGGCACTAAAGCACAGACTAAAGGTCAACAGCATCTGCTGATTTTGGATGATACAAACCACGACTGTCCTGCTATTTTTTGTTTTCCTGAGAATTTGGCATTATATTGAGCCTTACCACATGGCAACAAGGGTCCTCCTGTCTCCGGCTGCAGCTTTGAATATGCAGCTTTTCATCAGCCCAATCCCAGGTAAGGCTGGAGGACCAGAAATATGACCTGGAGCTCCAGCCCTTCACTGCTTAGCTCTGGAAATGCTATAACCTTGATGCCTGACCTTGCAGTGCCTGGCAGAACCTTCATCTGCAGCCTCAACACAGCAAACAACCAACGAGCTGAACAGGACAGGGGGCCCCTTGGCATCTCCTGCCCTCTTGACATTCATCCTGAAGTAGATCCAGCTGGTGGAGGAGATCCAGCTGGAAGATGAGCATGCACAGGTTGGTTAAAGGTAGAGGTAGTGGTGCAAGTTTCATGTACAGAGCAGAGAGAGGGGCTGTCAGTCCAGGTGTGTGGGCTTCCTTACGGCAGCAGGTGTGCAATGCTGCTGACATTGTTTAGCACAATGCTCTGCATGTGTGCATGCGTGCAGGACTTCACTGCATTAGCATGTAAGAAGTGGGAGTTCCTCACCTCCCACTACTTGCAGGCAGCTGGTAAGGCTCAGAAATGCCTCTGTTCTAATCAGTTCTAAGCCTCTGACAGCCATCATCTGTTGTCAACATGGATCCTGTACTGATTCCCCAGTCCCACAGGCCGGCTTGTTTCTCTGCTGGTCCATCATATCTTTGTCTGAGGCTTGCTCCACCCCTGCTGCTGACCTCCTATTGGTACAAGTTGTGGGGAAGCCACTGTGACACATACCCATTCCCCAAATAACCTGATGTTGAAGCACTGCCAGTCTTTGTGAGAATTTTGGATTGCAGCATATAAGCTAACGCACCATGGCCACCATCAGCTTCCCTTTCAAACTGCAGGGAACTTCACCCCTACCATGCCACTCCCAGGGCTCTCCTGCCTCACTGGCTTCTCAGCTGAGCATGTTTTAGGCTTTAGCTCTCCATTCTACCCTTTGTCCCTCCTAAACCTTAAGGCCTGTGCCAAATGACATCAAAAAAAAAAAAAAAAAAAAAAAAAAAAAAAAAAAAAAAAANAAAACACGACAAATACACACACACACACACACACACACACACACACACACACACAAAGTTAAAATGAGCAAATAACAAGGCAAATTAATCTCCCACCACCTGGGAAATGGCTCACCTATTTTGGCTGAGGAAGGACTAAGGCAGAAGCTGACCACTGACAGCTAACTGAGTGCTCTGGGTCTTGCCAAGGTACCAGCAATGGAAACAAAAGGCTTTGAAATGAGAACAGATCAGACACCTTAAGACCAAGCAGCGCTACAACATTTTCTATACTGTTTGCCACCACTAACTTGACATCATCCGTAACAACTGTACTCAACAGGAGCATTCATTAAATATGTCCAGCTTTGAAGATAACTATGTTTTTGCAGATCACAGCATAACCCACCTGAGTGGATATCTACAGATTAACCCAGCCAGGGGAACTTCTCTTCCTCCCTCCCTCCCATGCTTCTTCATGGGTGGGCAAGCCATTGTGAGACACCCTTGGAAAGCAAGGGATGGAAACACAGCCCCCATAAAACAGCCCAGAGTTCAGCACAGTTTGGCTTTGGCCTCTGAACTGACTGCTCCTGCAGCAGAGCTAACCAGGTCAGTCTCCCTCCTCCCTTCAAGCACTTAATCTGTGTGACACTGCATTTTCTTTTATTTTTTCCACCCAACACTCGTCAGCCATCTTTCTTTAGCAAGGAGGTAAACACCCTGTTTTGTTTTCCCATCTGTATTTAAACTGTGAATGGAGTGAAGCAACAGGCTGGGAAGCAGAAAGAGGAAAGCAGCTCTGAGTGGAAGTGATACAAGCACTGATTGCAACCAGGCTGTTCAGATGTATGAAAAAATAACTCCCTCCCCCAAGGAGATACTTCAGAAGCTGAAAGCTAAGAACTTAAGTACAAAGGCTTTTGTTTTTATTGACATTGTAAGAAACATTTTTTTTTTCCTTTGTTACAAAAAAGCTAAGTGGTTCTGAAAGCAGAAGTACAGTTCATATGTACACAGTGCTACAGACCCTTCAGATCAACCTAAGGCTTGAGAAACATCAGATCATAACTGCAGGTTTATCAAATGAAGACCACTACGGTCTGTTACAACTGAACACTATTCCTACCTTACATAAATGTATTTACACATTCTCTTTTTTCTTAATCTTTTAAAGGATTACAAGCTTTATAAAAAAAAAATTAAAATTTTTTTAAAAAAAGCAACACTTTTTTATCTTACACATCTGCAGGACTGACAACAGTAACAGTTCCATAGGAGACATTCCACCAATCCAAGGACAATAACACATGAATACCAGAGGTTTACAAGATGTTTTGGACACTATTAACAGTGGTATGTGCTATCAGCTCAATGGCAAGTACAGCCTCATCAGGAAAATTTGGCAAAACATCCTGGTCCCTCTCTTCCACAGGGTCAACGCAAAATAAGGCACATACATTGTGGGAATATAAACACTGCTGTCCAAGTGGACAAGCCATGGCAGGACAGGCATGGATGAGCTGACCAGCCATCCCACTGAGGGGTGGGGGAAGCAGTGACGAGAAGTCAGCAGCCAGCCAGCATCTTAATGCATGTACCATTTGGGGCCATTCCCCAAGGAGAGAATAACATCATCTGCCATGTGTGGATGTTTGGGACCATTGGTACTTCCACGTGGAAGCCCACTGACTTTCCTCCAAACACACCTTTCCTTCACCTGCGCGTAGCTGACAGATAAACTTTTCACTGGCAACTTCCATTTCATGGAAAGTAAAACTGTCTGGAGAAACACACATGCTTCGGGCAGGCTGAGTGTTACTGATGTGCCCAAGGCCAATAGTAACGCATATGGAAGACCCTCACAGAGCCATTACAAGAAATGGTGATTTAGACCTATACTGCAATGCTTTAAAAATAGAACATTCATGATATTTTGTGCATTTTCTTGTACTCTTGGGTGAGCAGTGGGTTTCCAACAGCTATGCAAAAATCAACTGATGTGTCACATACACAAAAGCAACTCTGTAACTGGAAGAGTAGAAGGGTACTAGTAAACTCATCCCACCAGTGTTGATGGGACTTTCCCCAGACTGCCACTTGTTGAGAAGGAGGTTGACAAGTGAAAGCTGGTGTCCAGTGTAACAGTGTCATGCTCAGAGAGACGAGTCTACCTTATCAAAACAGAACCAAAACCCAAGATAGCTGGGATATGATGTATTGCTACCCCCACAGGTACCAAAACCAGGCTCTTCAGTATAAAACAGAAAAGCGTGAGAAAACACTAAAAACTGAAAAGTGATACATGAACATGAATGGCACATACACTTAATGGTGAAAAAGATAAGTCCTTTGCAGAAACTCCCCAAGGACACAGTGGAGTCTCTGATTCTTCAGATTTGCCAAATCAAATGGGATGCCTTTCTTGAGCATGTGATTTCTGCCAAGACACACTGTTGGCCCAAGACAAGGCTAAGTGAGTGACGAAGGTTTGTCAAATCCAGGAAGGCAAATTGGCTACTCAAACAGTCCCTTTTAGCCTGGAGCAATATGAATGGCTCCTTCTAAGCTCTGATGGATCACATCTGTTAATAGCTTCCCAGCATCAATTGCACCAGCAGATACAATTATGAACTGGAAAATTGAGTTTAAAAAATAGTTGGGGATGTTTGGGGTTTTTTTAATGTATTGGTTCCATTACAATAAAAGACTTCTCTCCCAAGCCACCTACTCCCAGGCTGGTCATAAGTCTCCCTGTTGAAATTGTTTATAAACATGTAATTGATAGCTTTAATAAACAGCCAGGATTGGTTACTGAGAAACATCTGAAACATGTCCAGCACAGCCTTTCCTCACGCCTATAGTGCTGCTTCTCTGCAGGGCTGTGACCTGTATCCCAGCACTGCTATGCACATCACGGCCCTTGGAACATCCCTTCCCCTGGGGACCTGCCCAGTGGAATACATCCCTTCTTGTCCCAGCAGCAGAGCAGGGACAATGGTTGTGTACAGGCAGCAGGTCTCTGCAGGCCCTTTGGGCAATGAGAGGGCAACAGGGAGCATCTTCCTCCCACAGCAATCTAGTCATTTGCCATGGTGAGCTGTGCCCAACTGTCCGTGCAGACCAAGGACCACTGCAGGCGGGCTGTGATAGCTGGTCAGGGGCAGGGAAGCTGGGAGGGGAAGTGTCAAAGGGAGAAGTGCAGGATGAGTGAATACGTGTGTATGGGACAGGGAAAGAAAGAAATGCTGGCTAAACATAAAAAGAAAGACAGGAACTAAATAATGATAAAAGGTGTAGGATATTTACATTTGTCTTGATTTCAGACATTCCAGCTCACAGTGCAAATCTCTTGGTATGTGCTGTGAAAAACTCAAATATGGCCCCTGCACCAGATTCTTACAATGTTTTCCTACTTATTTATACATTCATGCTCTGACTCTAACAGCTATTAACTGTTATCAATTAACTGTCAGATCAATGTTATCTGACAGCTTCACTGAGATTCAATTCCTACACATTTCCTCAAATTCCATGTCCTGAACCAGCTGGTATTTCCCCTTTTCTTTTGCAATTGAAAAAAATGCTATGGTTTTCTAGCCTACAGAAGTCACCTTCTGATTTTGATTGGGCTAAAGTTTATCTGTATTTCAAAACCGACTATGCTCCCTCATCTTGCTATATGTCTGCTATAACATCAGCTCCTTACAGACATCAAATCCATGACTGTAAGTGCCTGCACAATCTATATCCCTTAGTAGGACTTCACTATTGGGATTTAAGTGAGAAGTCTTCAAGGGCTGGAACTCCATGCAGCTTCTGGGAGTGGGTGAATTTAAACCGTGGTCTTGTGATTGTTCCCCACAGCAGCCTGTTCACTCAGGAGCACTGTGTACTCATGGGTGCAGACATGGAGCCCAGCAGAGCCAAAAACAAGCCAGTGCTCACAGAGAAAATGCCATTCACCTCCATCAGTGAGTAGCTTAATGATCACAGTGCATTGGTTTCAATTTTTTGCAGATGTAACTGACCCTGGGCATTGACCCACTGGTTTGCTTGGAAATTAAATGCACATGGTGTCACCAAGAGAAAGAGAAAGAAGCTGGCTTGGTCTTTCTGAGCTTTGATTAGTTGCCAGACAACTCAGTTGGTTAGAACATGGTGCTAATAGCATCAAAGTTGTGGGTTTGATCCTCATACAGGCCATTCACTGAAGAGTTGGACCTGACAATAATTCCAGATCTGAATAGTCTGTGATCTGTGAATGCTTGCTGTTCCCCTTGTTTCTTTGCTATTTTTAATGGCAGTTTTAATTTCTTAATTTTGTAAAGCCTAGACACAGTGGAAAAACATTTAAGATTATCAGATTGCTTGCAACTGCTTTGATTTATTTGGCTAGTCTGAGAACTGGGCCAGCCATTCATTTTCTACTTCTTTTACATGACATGCCCATGATGTTTTTGAAGCTCTGTGTATCCATGGAGCTGTCTGAGCGAAAGGGGATGTACACACAGTTCTTCCAGCAAGTAAGAATCAGTCGGTCAGCAAGTTACACCTCAACAACTTGCATTAAAAAAAAAAAATAATTGCCCAGTATGAAATACTGCAATTTTGTTATTTTGTTGTATGAAATACTTCATAAGACCCTGGCTGTATCTCCACAAACTGTATCTCCATAAATGCGGTGTGCAATGAGAAGACTGTAGACTACTCAAGTCACTATACACGCCCATAATTTTGCCATTCAGTCATTTACAACAGAAAGCTGAAAACCAGATACCGAATACTGCAAAAGATGAGAGTTGGACTGTGAGCAGTTTTCTGGTCCTCTCCTTCCTCTGAAATAGGTCGAATATGACACAATCTCAGTATTGTTATTCAAGGCAGTGACAGCTATCTCTGTGTGTGTTTACAAAAACCTTAAGCTTTTGCTAGAGATCAAAAGGCTGATGGTTTTTACATTTCTTATTTGCTTGAACCTCCCAACTTTTTGTGCTCCATGTCTCCGAAACTGCAGCCCAGGGGTACCACGGCAGTGCATTTCTAAGCTGGTTTTCCACCTCAGTGTGATGTGTCCAGTGCATCCAGAGAGGATTTAATCACTGTATGCTCACTTCACATTGTGCCTGGTTATAGGTTCAAGAGGAAAAGTTGCAACAGTTTTACAATGTCTAGCTTCATTTGAATAACAGAAAATTGTCATTTCATCAGGCCTTTCTTTACAAAAAAACCCCAAAACAAAACAAAACAAAAAAAACCCCCACAACATGCACTTCACACGTTTACATTGGTTTACAGGTAAAAAAACAAAAGAAAAATAAAAGAAGCATACAGACATTTGAAAAAGGTGAGAGAGAGAGAGAGAAAAGAGAGAAAGGGAGGGAATGGGCGTAGCAATACTGATTCAAAACTGAAATGGAAGACAGTTTCTCCCTAGAACACTTTAGGGTTTTCAGAGTCCTTATTCCATAAAAGGAATATACTTGAAACACATCCCATTTAGGTGAGATGAGATTGCTAAAATACATACACAACTAAAAAATATGAGTCTTTTTTTTTTTTCATCTATTATCTCCTAAGTGTTTTTTTTTTTTTTGTTTTTTATGTCTATTGCATAACAGCAAGAAACTTGCTTTCTTCTGCAAGTGAGGTCAACAAAGAGCTCATGTCCCCAATAGCCATGTTGGTTGTGCTTACAGGCATAGCTGGGAATGTAAGAGATGCTTGGGGAGTGGTGAGGCGTGAGGAATTGCGGGAGACATTTTGAATGATACTTGGGCTCAGGGCTCCCGAAATTAAGCTGACATGGTCCCCGTCATCAATGATAGCATCAAAATCTATCTGCACACCCTCTAGACTGTTGTTGTCAATGCTGTCAACTGTGCTTGACACTTGGTTAGCCCCCGGGGAAAGAAGCTCAGATGAGGTTTCAGTTGCAGTCCCCTGCAGCAGGCAGCTGGCTTCTGAACCAAAGAAAGAACCTGTTTTCATAGCTTGGTGGCTAAAGCCCATGGTTTGGTCATATAACTGACCAGAGTAATTCTGCATGTTAGAGCAGAACTGCTGTGATTGACCTTGCATTTCCATCTTAATTGTGTTTACCCTGTATGTCTGGTTGCCATCACCTACGTGTCTTTGCTGTTGGGACAGGTTGTTTCTCAACATGTTTTGCCGTCTGTTGCTGCTGTAATTAGAGCATGACTGGTAACTTTTGGCCACTGACAAACCTGAAGGCTGGCTACCAATGGTGTGAGACACCAGTGGACAACTCTGCGGCCCTTGATACAGGCTGCCTTGTGAGGTAGGACTAACCTGCCCTAGCATCATTTGACCAGATTGATTGACTCCCTGGTAACGAATGCCATCTCCAATTGGCTGGCTTTGCAAATATTCCTGTTCCATCATATTCCTGTCCTGCATCCCATTTGCCATACGGGTGGTTTGATCGCTGGATGCCAAGGGATGGCTGAAATTTTGCTGGTTCCCATTCACTGGCATGTTGCTGATTCTCAGCTTCTGCCCTTGCACTGCCATGCCACAGGAATTGTCTGTCACCTCAGACATCATTGCTTGCCTGCCCATGCTTTCACTGTAAGGCTTGTTGGACTGCATGCTGAAAGAATTCCCGGCTCCACTGCCAGGAGTCATATTCTGCTGTAAACTGTAGGAAGTGTTGTTCTCCATCAGGTTTTGATAGCCATTCTGCTGGGCCATGTTGCTTCTCTCCAGGTTCTGCTGCTGAACCATCATATTGTTATGCAGTCTGAAGGCCCGAGCCTGCTGCACTGCTGACCGCTGACCACATTTCAGCCTTGAAGGAGATAGGTCAGAACTTCCGGAGCTTACTTCATTCCACTGAATGGGCAAGTCGCTCTTATTTGCCTCAGGACCCGGCTGCTGACTGCTCGGTGGAGGGGCTTGGTCAAAGTTGCTGGAATTGTTGTTTCCTGAAACTGAGCTGTGATGCATTTTGTTGCTATCTAGGACATTGTTCAACAAATGGTCATACATGCCCTGGTTCTGGGAATTCAGATACTGGACCACGTCATCTGGCAGGAGATCCTCATCATTTAGACTGCTACCTGCTTCCATTGTAGCAGCCTCCAGGGCAACGTTCTCACTGATGCTTGGAGGACAGGGGGAGCTGAAGCCGCGGAAGACGCCACCCTCAGAACGGGTGTAGTTCTGAAGAACAAGGTTGCGCTTTTCCATGGATGGAGGCAAAGCAGGAGTGTTAAAGCTATTAAGACTGTTGAAACGCTGGACTCTTGGGACAGAGAGGTTGTCGGAGGCCATTCTGACTGGATCACTGGCTCTCCTTGTCCCATTTCCTAAAGCATCGTGAGACAGAAAATGCCTCCTGCTGTAACCATTTGCCCCACCATCACTGCATCTTCGAGGGACATTCACTGGAGGCAGTGGAGATACTCCAGACTCCCTGCAGTCACCCAAAAGTGCCATTCTTGTCTTGAGGCTCATCCTCTCCATGTTAGGCAGTGGAGTTGGTGGGGGTCCACCAGTAGCTGCTGCATATTTAGCTTTCAGCCTGTATTGCTGGGCTGGGGTGAGGCTGAGAAGACTTGGCAGGTCATCACACTGGCTCGCTTCACTGGAGCGCCGGGAGGCATCCGTTGAGATGGGGTCGTAGGAGTCTGCAACGCTCACGTTCTGTGGTCTTCCTTCTGCCTGGGAGGCATCGCTGGACCTCCGGCTGGAGAAGCAAGGTGAGATTCCAGAGGACCTGCGGCTGCTCAGGTAGGCTGAACTGATTGTGCTAGTATTGCTGTCCCTCCTGTTCAGCATGTTCAACACAGTGATGTCTGTACTTGAGAGTTCATTCCTGTTTGGCAGAATAGTCATGGATCCTCCGACACTGCAGCTGCTGTTCGACTGGGTACCTGTGGGTAAAATTCACAGTTAAATAAAGAGGTATTATCCAGAAACTGGTGCAGAAAACACACAGTAAAGAAGTAAGTGGAGTATAGAGGAAGAACATCATCACAGCCAATTATAGCAGGGCTCTTTCTTGCAAGAAGTAGGGAGAAAAACTGTGTCCTTAGGTTAAAAGCTAATTTGGAGACTCAAGGGTAACATTTCAGTGTGAATCCCAGCAGAAAATTTATAGCCCATAGACACAAATTGTCATCAGCTGGTGCAGTGCTCCAGCCTGCAGTGCAGCTATGCTGGCTGATGTGCCAGGAGGACACATTCGTAAGGGAGCTTTTTATAGGCAAAATATAATTGAACAGGCATTTGCATGGAATGGCAAAATATACAAATTGGAGGCTATTCAAGGTCATCTCTAAGACTTCTTGAAATATTCTTGAAATAACAATAACAACTGCAAAACATCTTTGCTGGTTTCCTTGTTTTGTTTTGGTTTGAAGTAAACAGGATACATTTCTTAATTTTACATAGTTTCTTTTGATTGAACGGGTCTCAGAAAACCTGGGCTGCCACTGCTGGGTGGAGCCCAGAAAGCTACAGGCATGCTGTAGGCAAAAGAGGGGCAGCAGCGCCATCCATTTTGGTCATGAGCAGCTCTTTGGAAGAAAACAACCAGGGATCTTCAGAGTTAAACCTCGCCTTGCTCCCATTCATGGATATCTGCCCTCTGCAGTACAGTAGCATCTGTACATATGATTTCTTCTATGTGTAGGAACAGGTTATTTAAAGGGAAGCCCACCACATCTCTACAAAGGCTGCCTTGCAAAGGCCTCAACAGAAAGACTTCCATACAATAAACTCACAGGTATTTATTTCTTCTGCCTTATCTCAAAACAAGACAGAATTATGATGATCTTGGCTCAAAACCTTTAACTGTAGGGAATATTTAAAATGTGATTCAAGGCTCCTTCACTAACTCCTGTTCTGTAAAACACAGGACTATCAGACTTCTCAGAAGTTGGGTAGAAGAACTTGCAATGAGGGAATAAACAGAAAGTGATCAATTTACAAGCATTTCACAGCTGCTGAGTTTCCTAAGTTGTGCAACTCCTGCAAGAGTCAACAAGCAATAAGATTAAGGACAAAAAGTGTTATCACTCCTCTTATGTGTATCTCACCATTTCCTATGAGAGGTGGCAAGGCTGGGGCTTTGGAAGGTGGAACGGGGTTCAGTCTTGGAAGCATTCCATTAACTTGTTTCAACCTTTCTAATTTCACTTGCTCCATCCATTTGGTCCCTGTCATATTCCTCCTGGCCTGTAAGCCAAGTGCTGTGGTGGCTGTGGAAATGGTAGAGTCCATGATTGGGGTTTCATCGATGACACTGAGGTCTCCTAAACTACCACCACCAGTCAGAGTAAGCTCGATCCCATTGTTGGAATAGTTGCTGATGGGGGACTGTTCGCTGCTGCATGTAGACTGACCACCAGGGCTTGGCTGAGATGTCTGTTGGAGGGAAGTAAGAGACAAAGGAGTGTGAGGATTAAGCAAACAATGTTAACCAGAGCATTTGTGCTAAATGAAGGTCTAAATGGAGCCAAAGATACAGGTATAGAAAAGTTCTGCTTTAAATGATAACAGTGATTGTTCTTAAAGAGGCTTACTAGATATTGGCTTGAACTGCAGTGAAGGGCATTGTAAAACACAAGACTAAAATCGCTTTTCACATGTTGCTTATGGTTTACAATATATCTCCATAAGACATTTATCTGAGTTATTCCCAGAGTTACTTCTATCACTTCAAGCTATTTGTGAGCACGTATGGATGGATACCCTACTTTGCTTATGTGCTGTTCCCAACTGAAGCTGCGGCTCAGAAAAACCAAACCAAAATTCAGCCATGTTACAAGGTATTAGTTTACACTGCTAGGCTTGCAAACAAACAAACAAACAAACAAGATTCCAACAGCATTGGAATTTGGGTTTTTTTAATTAGACTTGTGGCTAAAGAATGTAAGCATTTTCCAGGCTTAAGGCTCATTGTTACAAGCAGTGGTTGGCCTAAAATGTTGGCATGTAATAAAACAAGGACAAAGCATCAGTGTAAAAAATACTGTATCATACTATCAGCATTCCATGACCCTGGCAGCACTCAGGTCTAACTTATACCTCCTCTTATACCTAACTTATACCATCTCTGCCCTGAATCAAGAAGGTGATGATCTGTTAAATCAAATCCTTTGTTTCATCAGAATTTAAGTGCAAGAATTTAAGTAGACAATACAGACTGCTCATCTGCAGGGATATAAACATGCCACAATAACATCTTCTTTCTTAACAGGGAGTGTTCCCTGCTGCTCTAGCAGAACTCTTGCTGCGGGGAAACACAGGCTTGATTTACTTTTCAGACTTTTTATAAAGTTCTCTCAAAAGAAAGGGAAAATTAACAAACTGACAGACAAAACAGAGGAAGACAGACAGAAGTCTCTGGACTTAATATCTCACTGTAAGATTCTATCAGTGTGATCACAAATCAGTGGGGCATGCAGTATCATTTTGCTCACAAGAACAGTTTCATGTTAAGTATTTAACTTTAAGAGTTTCTGATGTGGTTTTGTTCTTTGTTTTTTTTTTTTTTTTTTTTTTTTTCTGACACTCTGTGATCTTTATGTACATTTTACTGAAAAATGCTGTCTAGAATTTCTGAAGTGCCAGAGATGACTCTCACTTTAAACATCAGTGAATGAAGACACAGATTCATGGCACTAATGTAGTTTCATATGCCCCTAAGGAGTCCATTTGAGATTCAATAACTATTTTATTATTTCTAACTTGAATGATGATACTTAGAATTTATGAGGTCACACTGAGCAAGTTCATTTCCAAATCCTGGCCATAGCAGATTTGGTGACAAGAATAGAAATAACAATTATTATAGGGAAGAAAGTTTGTGTTTGTGGACAATAGCTCCATTCCATATGGAAGAAGAATAATAGTGATCAGGAGCCTGTTCTTGTAGCACATGTCAAGATCACAGTGAGGTAGGGTACAGAAACAATAACTGTATTATGCAGGACATATATTTCTAGATGTGCAATACAGAAAAAAAAATGGATGTCTCATCTAGAGGGGAAAGTACAAAGACATTTCTGAAGACATTCACCAATATAAGCCAGATTTTTCACATGTCAAGTGTTGCAAAATGTTCACAACACATTACAACTGGGAATGCGCTTGATGGATTGCACATTACTAAACAAAGGAATGACTGAACAACTGGCAGAAGACTAAAATAAAAACATATATAATGTTGCAATAAGAAAAACAGCAGAAAAGTTAAAATGCCCTCACCTTATTACCCACTGTCCTTAGGAAGTTAGAATAAGACATTTAAGAGCATTAGACAGAAAAGACATTGGATTAGTTGAAAACCAGAAAATATACCTTAATTCATACATGCAATGAAAAGCAAGAAATACAGAATTATTTTTAAAATATAATTTTCAGTGAGAAATATTTAATACCATGTAAGCTATAGGAATTAGTACCCCTCTTCCACAACTTTTCTTGTTAAAACTGTGTTCAACATGCCTCAATAATGCTAGATGTTTACCTAGCAAAGCAAAAGAGATTTTGCTCCTTTGTAAACTAAGGTAGTTATCACCAAAGATGGCAGAGGACCTACTTTAGGCTTCAGCAGGAGTTTACTCTCAGCCCTTCTGATACTGAAAACACTGAACACTTTGAGCATAAGCCTTAGGCACAACATAGCAGTAACTCAAATTTCAGTGAGTAATCACTTCGAATTGCAGCATGATTAACAGTATGAGCAGAATTTATTTGTAGTCTCCAAGGGCCGGATACAGATGAATCATAGACCCAGATGGGGAAGAGGATGGAGTGGCTGCCTTCGAATTAACCCTTGTCAAGAGGGCAGATGGCACAGGAAATTCAGGCAAATAGAAGAACTTGTGTATTTAAGACAGCATCTCAAAAAACGGAATACAGTATTTTCAACAGTTTAATGTAATACATTAAGGTAAAACAGAGAAAAGACCTTCAACTTGATTTAGTTAAACTTGGACTAGGTTAACTTGAGTAAGTATCAGATAAACATAAGAGGTCACATCACAACAGCGATGTTATTAAAAGATGCCCATCTGCTGTTTAAGAAATCATCATCCTGCTTCAGTTTGATCCATGACCCAAAAGCCTCAAGCCCCCAAAATCTGATTGCTTTCCCAGGTTCTCCATAAATGCCCATCATCAATATCATAATTTTAGTCATTTGGACTTGTGGTTTGGTTTGTTTTTTTTCTAATTCTGGCTTTCAGCCTGCAAGATTCAGATTCTTCTTTCTTCTGAAAACAGAAGAGTGGAAAAAATGTTGGTTTTTTTTTTTTTTTTTAATAAAAGCTCTGATTTTCTCATTCTATGCTCATTCCAGAAGATGGAGCTTTTTAAGAGGAACAATTATTGCATCAGTTGCCAGCACTGCGCTTATTCTATATTGCACAGACTATTTGTAATCTCTTTATTTGCTACTTCTTAGGCTTTAAAAACATTTTACAATGTAAACACAGAAGAAGACCTCAAAAAACCAAACCTTGTGAGCGAGAGTTTACAGGCAGTTTACAGCATTTAGTAAAGGGATAATTAATTGGCTGCAGGAAGAAAAGGACAAAGGGAGTGGCATGGTGTATTGCATACCATTGGTTTTTCTGACTTGACTGCTTTCACTTGGAGGCATTCTTCACGCTTTGAGGTAGTGTTGCTGAGGTCCTTCTGCTCACCAATTGCACCCTGAGTCTGATAGCCTGGTGACCGGGTCTGAGAGTGGCTGCCTGGGTCTCTTGGTGGCGGAGGCCTTGGGTGGATATCTCCCCGTTGCTTCTTGGTGACGTGTGCCTCCGGGCCGTGCACGGTCTTCACGTGCTTCCGGAGAGAGCTGGGGTCTGTGTAGCGCTTCGTGCAGCCTGGTATCTTGCAAACATATGGTTTCTGACAAGACACAAAACCCACCCATATTAGATTTTATTCCATGTTGGACTCCTGAAGAACTCCTTGGAGCACAGCTGGTGTCACAGTTATATGCTTTCACAGTGAATTTGTTACCTAATTATTGGTCTCTACAAATGAATCATAGAATGGTTTAGGTTGGAAGGGACCTTAAAGATTATTTAATTATCCACTCCCCTCCCAATATGGGCAGGGACTCTTTGGTCAAAGCCACATTCAAACCTGGCTTTGAACACTTCCAGGGATGGGACATCCACAGCTTCTCTGGGAAACCTCTACCAAGGCATCATTACCCTCACAGTAACCAGTTTCTTCCTTATAACTAATCTAAATTGACCCTCTTTCAGTTTAAAGCCATCACCCCTTGTCCTATCAAATTGTGACTGAACCTATTAAAAACTATTAGTTCTCCTTGGTTCAAAAGGAAGCAATTAGTGCTGCACAGATGATTGAGGGCAGAGTCTCTCATGGGTACCAACTGGCACAGCTTTCACTTATCTTAGCAGAAGAGTCAACTCAGCTATGCAATTTATGAAGACTGCTTTAATTTTCAACCCTGTCCCTTGCCCTCAGCAGTTTGATAGCCTACCCAGTATGCGTAGTACGTACTACTTGACACTGAGAGAAGCAACCCCCTTCATAAGATGCTGGGCCATTTGTTCAGGCAGAATTAAGTGAGGAATCATTTTTTTTCTGGCTCCTTCAGATCACCAGTACGATGCCAAAAGCATAAGATACAGTGCCATGAACATTTTCACGTTGCAGCAATATATGCACTAGTACTATTATTACTGCTACTAGCATAAGTCATCATTCATTTTTTTAGAAACCACTTTCTTTATCTGTAGATTTCTATAGTCACTAAACAATGTAGAATAAAGTAAATTTACTGTCTTATAAATTAACAAAGCTTTTTTTCTTGTATTATGAGGGGATTAGAAAGAAGAGCTGAGCACTTCCTAAATCCTTTAATTGCCTCAGGAAGCAAAGTATTGTTCACTCACTTTCATTACTGAATTGTTTCCAATAAATTACTATTTTAAAGGGTTTTTTTTATACTAGCCTTCAAAAAATAAAAAGAAATCCTCATGCAGAGTTTCTCAGAGGGATTCTCTCTCTGCTTACACATGGCACTGTGGAGCCTTTGACAAATATAGCTTCATCATAGCTGTCTAAGGGCTGAGACTGCTTCCACTGACATCAGTGGAAAAAACCCTCCCATTTACTTGAATAGGAGCAAAAATTAGCAATTTAGAGATGATGTTGAGCTACTGAGGCAGGTTTGTTCAGGTTGCTATGGAAGTACAAGTCACTTAGCTCTCCTCTGCATGAGTAAGGCATATTGTCATCAAGATATGCCAGTTGCTTTTAAAGCTCTCTGTAGGTTACCTATTTAAACCAAAATGGCACAGCAAGCAAATGCTGAATTTGGTCTGTGCTTTTCATGGCATTCACATCACTTCACCAGTATATGTTGCCTTAAAAGATTATCCTGTTTTGGTGTCAAGTAATGGTGAAGGAAATGTTTCATTTGCCCCTGTGTGTTGACTGCACATGTGGCTGCACCTATCAGAAATCATGTGCAGCATTAAATTTCTCTGGTTGACTTACTGTTAAACACAAAATTCTGACCTTAACACAGGGGCAGGTCACATCACTAAGTGTGAGAAGGTCTAACTCATCAACTAGGCAGTACCCAGATTAGTTCAGACAGTGAATGAAAAAAGAAAGCTCAGGCAGCTATTGGCAAGACTTGGTGAATTTCCTTCTACCTTGGTGACCATTCATGAAATCACTGCAGGGCTTCAGTGCCATTATTAGTTTAGCTGCTGAAAACACACACGGCAGGGATGAGGAAACTCAGAGGTGTGCAATGCCCTCTGCTTCCTTTGTGACTGAAGAGATGCTGCAGGGTGGGGACTGGAAGAAGATGAATGTTCTCTAGAGATCTGCCGGCCCTAGTGGGTACCTGCAACAGACCTGACAGCCAGATAGAGAAAGATACAAGCTGCGTGGAAATAGATATAACTGCTATGGTATGTCCGGCCCTTCCAGTACTTCCAGGTTTAGGCTAGAGGTGAAGGAGTATAGGGACATGTCGAGGAGGAGAGAGTGGACTCTGAGATGTGAGATTGAGATGATGTGACTTTGTGTGCAACTTGAAATGGGAAAATAAAACATGGACAATGCAAGAAGATGGTGTGATTCCTGAAAAAGGAGGCAGCAGTAACAGGAAACACAGTAACAATGAGATGTTACACTGAGAGTTTGGAAACAGCTGTGACTGCCACAGCTGGTTTCCTCAAGAAAGGTATTTACTCTGCTGCATCCCTAGTCCATGAGGTCTTTTCAGGATAGAAAGAAAGAGTGAAAGAGGCCAGAGAAGAAGAAAAAGGCAGAACTTAAACAGCAGCCCATGATTTCAAATGTGGAGACTGTGGCTGTCTGCAGCACCCCAAAGTATGCTGGGGAAGCTGCATCCCAGCAGATGCCTGGTGCCAACTAAGGCATGGAGATGGGTCCAGGCTCTCAATGAGTCCTTCTAGCTCCAGAGGGAAATATGATCCCAGCTTTACAGGGAAAACAGGATCTGTCTCTGGTTAATGCATGTGTTTCCATGCATGTGTTTCCATGCATGTGTTCAAAACTTTCCAACATGTAATAAAATGCTAGGTCTGTATGACATACTATGCTCCTAAGAGGCATTCAGAACTTACATTCCTTTCAGGTTGCTGAGGGTTGCTGTGCCTGTCCTCTGTAATACATTGTTTACATTGACCAACTGTAAGTCCTTTCAACAAAGAATTATATTAATCTTTTGAAGCTGAGCTTACTTACCTCATTAGAATGAGTCCTGTTTTGATGCTTGGCCCTGTCAGATGCATTGGAGAAAGCTTTGTTGCAGCCTTCATGTTCGCACACATACGGTTTCTCTCCAGTGTGAGATCTCAAGTGCGTTTTCAAGTTTTCTAGTCTGGAGTAGGCCTTTGTACAGCCTTCAAACTGCAGATGAGAAATATAGCTGGCTTAGTTTTAATCTTTGGACTTGCAGGAAACAGTAAAAGTGGACTTATAAAAGTTTAGAAATTTTCCAAGCCTTTATAACCTTGTCCAATGTAGTTTTGATTTGGAGGGTTTTAATTTTATCCAAGCAAACTCCACCACAGCTCAAGTTAAAATGCTTTCAGCATTATGTAAATCTTCTCTTACAGGACAGCACAGTATTTGTGTACTTCGACTAAGACTGAAATCCACCACAAAGCCATCAGGAGACTAGTGGCCAGCAGTCAAGCTCTGTAAGATAAAGTGCCTTTAAATAATTAAGCAAACTGAGCCCTGTTTAATAATGCCTTTTGGGGTTTCTTTGTACTTTAAACTTAAGGAAGTGGACCAAATCATCCAGGGAATCCCCTCTCCTAAAGCTTTTGTCATCTGGTTGTTCTGGATAACAAAGCAGACATGGCAGTCTCTTCTCCACGAGAGTCTGACAGACAGGAGCTCAGGAAATGCAGCATTCATCCTGCTTTGTGTTCTCTGCACAGCCCCAGCTTCCCTGTACAAACCTGGAGCTCAGGCCTCTTTACTTACAGTGCATTTGTGTGGCTTTTCCCCTGTATGTCTCCTCATGTGGACCACCAGCATATATTGAGCTTTGAAAGGTTTTTGCTCCCGGGAACAGTCCAGCCATCGGCACACAAACTCTTTCTTCTCACCATGTATGTGGTCATTGTTGATATGCTGTCCAGGTAGAATAGAGGTTACAGCTTAATAGAAATACAGCACCAGCTGCAGCTTTACTGTAATTTTGCATTGGAAAAGCATCAGAGATTCAGGTGTGAACCAGGTCCTTGCAGCACCAAAAGAAGAAGATCATCTGCACTTCCAAGTGATCACAGGGTTCAAATTATAGATCCTGCTGGAAGTTCCCTAAGGCCCACGAATTTTCTTCTGCTGAGATCAACAGGCTTTGGATCAGGCCTCAGGGATACCAGCTGATAAATGGATCCTGGATAATCTAATGCATGGCTCCACTTGTGTGATTCACATTGAGTACTGTTTTTGCAGAGCAGGGAAGTATTACTTAAGTGCTGCTCAATACAAACAAGGTTTACAAAATCAGGCCTTTAGAAACATATTATTCAACCTGAAAAATTAACAGAACTGCTAAACCAAGTTTTCACCCCAAATTTTAACTCATTCCCTGCTACCTGTATTTTCTTTCAGTAAATGTATTTGGTTCAGTAAATGTACAGGTCGTGGCGGCAGAAATAGACCCCTATACACTGTGAATATAAACTCTGAGTATGGAAGCATACATCAAGCCAGTTTTTGCCATTGCCAAGACTGGCTCTCTCTGAATGTGTGTGGGAGTGACAGCTGCCCCAGCCCTGCTGACTCACAGGCATGTCTTTCTGTGGTCAGTGTCATCCATGTGAGTGTATCCAGAAGCAGGACAGGGTTGTGAACCTTGTACTCTTCCACAAAATTAGCTTTCTCTGTTTCTTTCACTAAAATCTAGTTCATAAAAGCATTTAAAAATAGATTTAATTCTCTCTGTGTTTGAGTGGAAACAGGCAGGTGAAGCAGGGCCAGCATCAAAATTGGTTTGGTTTTTTTAAAAGGTTTAACTGTTTGAATTTTTTTGCACAGCTTTAGAAAACAAAAGAAGAGAAAACTACACCTGGACTTTCAGAGTCTTTTTTCCACTAGGAGTTACCCGACTCATCCTCCCAGACTCTCTTGGAGAAATCATTTCACACTGCCGTACTTCTCTCATTGTGCCACTAGATGGCTGCATTACACAGCAAATGACATTCCCACTAAGGTACCACCAAAAAATCTTTCCAGTTTTTATTTGATCACAGCACAGGGATGAAACCTTTATCTGTTCCATAATGGGCCCTTAGAAAATGCCAGCCATATACTCATAGAAACTCATTAGTTCATACTGGAACACAAATAAGATAATCCCAATCTTTTCTGAAGTCTTGAAATCAGTCAGAAAGCCACATAAAAGCAGGTATGTTCAAAATTATGCACCATTGCCATGGAAAACAGACATCCATTGCCTGTAAAAGATAACAGATCTTTTTCTGAAACTTTATTGCAATTTCTTAAAAGTTGTTATGGGGCACAGGATGCATGAACAGAGCAGAGGTGCTGGGCAACAAACAACTTTGTTTGTTTAATTAATCTGCAGGAGTTAATGTTCCTAGAGCAGATCTGTTTTCATAATACACACACCTGTGCCAGAAGCATACACATGCCCTGCACTGTGACATGGCATCAAAATAGTTCAATGAGGGCAATGTGTGCTATTTCTTGAAAGAGAAAGAAGTAACTGGACAAAATTAAATGCATTCAAGTAATTCATGGCCAAATCTCTCTGTAAACACTACAGACTGTGTGTTATGTGGTTAAACCTACACAGTCACAAGGGGGATGAAACTTGAGTGTGTGACACAGGCTTTCCATTTGATACAAAAAACCTCAAGGCTGGATCAATCACTTCACCACAGCACCTCCTTTTACCTCCTGCTGTGTGGACACTCAGGCACCGTGGAGGCTCTTTCAGAGAAAACCTCCATAGGACACTTTTTTCTCTTTGTCCCTGCAAATCAGCTTGCTCCCTGTGCTCTAGACCTCTAACCTTTAACAGCATGAGAATCCTCTAAAACTGACCTTTCTCATGGGCCTAAAAGTCCTTTCTTCACTCCCTCCCCAGCCTTGGCTCACTGCAGCAGCTTACAAAGCTTGCTGAGAGTGGTGATGATCATTTGCCTCTCTCCATCACTGGCTTACCTGTCAAATATCTTGTGATCATCCTCTGGTCTCACAACTGTGGCTCTCCATACACGTTTGCCTGGCTCTCTTACTTTATCAATCCTTTCCTAGACTCTCTGATCTTCCTACAATCAAACCCCTCTTTGTGCTGTTTTCCCGCATTGCTCTGATGCTACAAGTGGCCCCGAGAGCTCACCTGTAAATCCATCTCATTCTCATTCAATCTCTCTGAGGATCCTCACCTTTAGGGAAAACCTGGAATAAATGAGCCTGTGATCTGCTAATCTGGGTAATTTATTTGATTCACAGGCAAGCTTCTTAATTGCTTTTTGCAGAGGGATCATATTTTAGCAGCCTTACAAACATGTCCAAATACTGAAAGGCTGGTCTGGAGGAAGACACTCGCTAGAAAATCAGCACCAGCAGTGCTCTCAGGTAAGGAGATTCACAGTATTTGTCATCCTGAGATTCAAACACCCTCACTTGCTCACGTTATGATGAGGGAACTCATCAGTCATCTGCTATGGACATATAGGCAGAACTACACAAATGCAAACCATGAACTAAATCTACACTGGGATTTTTTTACCATTATCATTTGGCAGAAAAAATGTGCAATTTTTGTGATATGTTTAAAGAGGAGGGATGTCTCACTCTGCAAACAACATCATTTAGAAAAGTTCAGAAGTTTGTGAACTCTGGCATTCAGGTTCTTTGACTCAAATAATTACCTTTGGATTTTACACGGTGTTTTTGGCTCCCTGGTCTCTATTATGAGAGGAAATGAGCAGTTTTGAGCTTGTAAAACAAAGAACAGTCAGGAATAAGAGTATTATGCAAAGCAGAAGCTTTGGTATAGTACAATAAGGAATTATAGGGTTTCAATTTATAATCTGTTTGTAACCTTATTACACCCATGAAATGTCACATTCCAGGGACTAGATCAGAAGGATTTTTTTTTTCCTGGTGAAATTGAATTTTGATGCAGTTTCAGGGTGTGAAAAGGCTTTTCTTTTAATTTTGTGGGCCCAAACCTGCAAGTTTTACTTATGTTCATAATCCTTATTATAGTAAATAGGCGCATGAAAGCCAATGATATTACTCCCTAGTGTCAGGTTTGCTAGCATAAGGCTCTGAAGCATCAGCTCTGTATTATTAAGAATTTCTGACCTGAAAAAAAAAAGCCCCCATTAAAAGCTGGAATTCTACAAGCTATCTCCCGTTGCACACAGCTCCAAAAAGCTGCTGAACAGGGGTCATTTGCAGAATACCAGTCACTTTCATGCTACTTCAATGCTTATTACCAAACCTCTGTTTGTCCTGCCTCATTTTCTGTTCTTTAAAAAATGTTGTTATTATCATCCTGTTCCAAAATACCCTAAAATGAACAGAGGGAGCTGACCTAAATACTGATTTTGGTCTTAGAATGACCTGCCTTTGAAGGAGGAAGCTCTGAGATGGATTTCAATTCCAGAGCAGAAAACTCCACCAGATTAATTGAAATCAAGGCTGAAGTTGGCCTGTCATCTCTACTGGGCAATCTCAAAAAACAGAGGTAACGGGAAATTCAATCCACAGTATCCTGGAAGTATGAATGCTTACATGGTAAGAAATACTATTGAAAAGGGAACACCTTAAATCATGCATGTTCTCATATAATCCATACCAACTGTACTTGTTACCCAGTATTGTAGCAGATGAGATGCAGTGACACTGGAGGTAGGATCTGCAACAACCTTAGTGTTCCATTTCCCTCCTCCAAGAGGGTTTTCAGAAGAAAGGAGGCAAAAGCAGAATATTATGGGAGAATCTCACATTTCTGTTTTCTAACCTAGAGTTGCTACCCTAGAGTTTAGGAGGAAACTGGGAAGAGACCATGCTGTATTGGTATAATGTGGTAAATTAGTGGCCGAGTGAAAGGCATATCACCATTGCCAAAATTAGGTTTAATTTCAGTTATACAACAACAACTTCAGACTTTTATCTTCTCGCAGTTATTTCCCTGTATTTTAAAAAATTAAAAAGGAGGTGCTAAATAACTTCTCACTAGATCTCACCACTGACATTAAGCAGAGGCAGCATTAAACCCATCTTCCAGCACAAATCTCCCCCTGTACTGTAATGCCACAAAAAGTCCCTCAGACCAGCAGAGCTGCTGCATTTGATGCATAGGGGACAAAGTACAAAAGGTGAAGAGGCATCACAGTGGAATGGCTGCTAAACACAGCTCATCCCACAGCTGCACAAGAGAGCTGTGGAGCCCACAGAGAGGACATGTGCAGAGTCTGTGTCTGGTAGTACCAGACTGGAAAGCTCTGATGCTGGTTTGGAAGGGGATTAGCTGTCCCTGACCTGCAAGCCCTGCAGGGAACACTTTTATTTCTGTGTTTTGCATAAGGAATGTAGATTTGTCCGTAAGCTCACATACAGTTAGAAACAGGTTCTTGATCATCAGGCCCGCCCCCTCGCTATGGCAAGTCCCACTGCACATAATCCTGGTCACAAAAAGAGCTTCAGCTTCTAAGTACCTTGGTGATCAGCTCCCTCTGGTCCCAGTGGAAGGCGCTTCTAGGAACTCACTCTTCTGCTGGTTAGCAACTAATTTCTAGCTTCGATTTATTCCCAGCCAATTTATATTCATTTGTTCTTGTGCCAACACTATCCTTTAGCTTAAACAGCTCTGCTTTCCTGCAGAGTGTTTAGTTCTCTCCCTTCCCCACCCTAACTAACTAACTGGCAGACAGCACTTCCCTCTCTGTCTTCATTTGCTGGATTAAATAAACTAGTTCCTTCTGGTCTTCTCTTCAGTGACCAAGTCCTCATTTTCCTTTTAACCTGCTTTGGCTTGAGGTCGGGAAGTCTGAGTCCCATTTGTCATTTTGTTCCCAGATTCCCCATTGCCACTTTGAGGACTGTATTAGTCCATCAGTTGCTCTCTCAGCCTCTTCACCTGCTCTAGTACAACTTCAACCTTCTTGACCTGAATAGTGTGAAGCACACACAGGGGTCACGAGACTTGGTATAAGAGAATTCAAACTTCCCTGTCACCACTTAGGCACGAGTACAGACCTCACATTCACTTTAGACTTGAGACTATTACCAAAACCTCTGAGTACCTCATAGCTTGTGAATATACCTCTCCTAACACCAAACCTCAGCAAAAATATCTTCAACTATGGCCACAGTTGAGGCAGAGACTTAAGGCCCAGGAAAGCTAAAAGCCATATTCATAGAAGTTTTTAGGTCTCTGATTCCCACTAAAAGTAGTCCCTTGTACATGAGTGGTGTGCACACTTCTGAGGTTCTTGACCTACACAGGTTCTTGAGATAGCCAAGTGACTGCAAAAAAAGTATCAGTGCTCAGAACAGTGACAGGGTAGCACTTAAGCAAGTCCCCAAGCTTGCCTGCTCCCCAGGCATCCAATATGCGACTCATCACTGCTCCTTGTTACCATTTTAGGTAGTCAGGCAACTGAGAGATGACATCACACTGGCCTCCCTACCATCTCATTAACATCTTGATAAAGGTTGACTTCATGATCCACAGCAAGATGAACAGACAAAGGCATTGTAAAAAGGTCAGGCTATAAAGGAGGTCCTGGTGAGCCAGGAAATCTCCTGTGACAGTAGAAATATCATTGTGAGGAGGAAAGAAAATGCATCTCCATGGAGTGAAATCCCCAGCAGACTTCTCGGACACATTCCAATCACTGCAATCAAGTTTCTCTCTAACCTCTGTGAATCTCTGCTAAAACAATGCATGCATTTTATTTTTCTCTTATCTGATGGAAAATAGGTACAGGTCCTGTCTGTCCTTTCCCTACTAAAGATTTTGCAGGCACAACCAGGCTAAACAGCCCCAAGAGACCAATGTCTCCTCCCTGCTGCTCAAGTTGAGAATACACTTTTGACCCCATGTCCTTAGGGTGGCATAAGTACTTAAGCCATTTTTAGTTCCTGAGATGGAAGAAGCATTTAAGCTGCTTTAAACCATTATGGTGGCAGAAACACTTAAACTGGTTGCAGTTCCTAAAGCCAAGTGGAAGCTATAGCTACACATGAAGAGCTCTGCACTTCCAAATAGGCATATGCCTGTGGAGAAGCTCAGACAACTACCTCCAATCCTGCTTCCTTTCCTTTGGATGCACTTATTGTTATTCTATTAGAGTTCTTGACGCTGTCTTTCATACTTTATGGAAGATTTAAGAAATGCTGTTGTGACAGATCTCTGCTAATGCTGATTAGCAACACAACGATTTATACAATTTGCTGATCTGGCCCAAAGCAGGTCAGTGCCTCCACAGTCTTGACAACTTTACTAAAATAGAATACACACAGTTAAGATCCTCTGGATCTTAAAAGCACTGCACAGCAATTTCCTCGGTGTATGAATACACTAAATGGCCTGTGCACTGCACTCCTCACCTCACAGTGTTTGATCTTGTCATTTAATCTCTATACTTAATTTTCAGCATTTTCCACTATTAACAAATAAAGCCCCTTGCTCCCCATAGATATGGTCATGATTGCAAACTTAAATGAAGACTAGTGGCATGCCACATTTCATAATCAGGTATTTTTGGGTTACATGTGAGAGGACTGTGGCTTTTTAAACAGTTGTAGTGGTTTAACATTAGCCAACAACTACCTACCAGGTTCATTCCCACCGGCCCCTGCCAGCAAGGATGGGGTGAATTGGAAAAAGGTAAAATCCATGGGTTGAGATAAGAATAGTTTAAAATCCAAAATAAAAACTAGAATAGCACTAATAATGATAATGATGAAAAGGGAGATAAGAATAGGGACATGAATAATAGCCAACAGAAACGAGCGATGCACAATACCCTTGGTCACCACCTGCTCAATGATGCACAGCACACCCTGAGCAGCAATTGGTCATCCCAGCCAACTTCCCCCAGTTTATATCCTAAGCATAATGTTCTGTGGTATGGAATATCCCTTTGGTCAGTCTGGGTCAGCTGCTCCCTGGCTGTGTACCCTTCTCAGCTTCTTGTGCGCCTGCTCCCTGGCAGAGCATGGGAAACTGGAAAGTCCTTGACTTACAGAAGCACTGCTCAGCAACAACTAAAACATCTGTATGTTATCAATCTAATTCTCATACTGAATCCAAAATATAGAATGTACCAGCTATTAGGAAGAAAATTAACTCTATCCTAGCCAAGACCAAGATAAAAGCATTGCAAAATTATATATATACTGCAAATATTTGTAACTCCAGTGTGACTAAAAATGTTTTATTCGTTAAGAAAAAAAAATTACTACATAAAGAAAGTTTCAGTTAAAAAAATGGTTATTTCAAAAAGGAGTGAAACATGTGAAAATGGGAAATGTAACTTACCTATTTTACAAATGTAACATTTGAACTCTGTGTCCGTGATTGTTAATACTTAATTATAAGAATAAAAGAGACTCCACTCAGCACTCCAGCTGAATTCATGCTTGAAGTTCATTTATTACTGTGCTGTTCTGGATACCCATTTCTGTCCCTTGAGAACTGGCAACAGCAGTCAATGAAGAAAGGGAGGAATCAAAATTAGAAGCCCTAAGTCATCTTAAAAATTATGATGATTTATAACTTGAGATAACCCGTGTACATAGAAGGACAGGGATGACAGGCACAGGAGAAGGGCAGCATGGAAGTCAGTGGCTGGAAGAGAGGATGGAAACAGTAAGAAGGAGGACTCCAGTGTCTGAGGGAGCATTCCCAAATAAATAGTAGACTGAAGGGAACTCAGAGATGTTGCAACAAACAATTGGGGTCAACAGCTTTCTTGGACCAGCACAGCTGCCACTGGGAGAAGACTGAGTTTACAGTCACATGTAAAAATTTAGTCATGTAAATGTAAAAAAAGATCTGGGGTTCAGTGTAACACAGACACTGTCCCTGTTTCATGGGGCATACAAGTTCAGAAGCAAGGAATGCACAAAGACCAAGAGCAATCAAACTAATAAGTAATGAACTTTTGCATTTTGTGGAGTTCACTGAATGCCTGAGCAGGAATCATCTTTTTGCCTCAAATGCTGTTTAAGCAAGCCATGGTGAATCAAATTACTTTTTACATATGGGATTGGATAAGTCTTGTTCTCTAAATGTGAAACTGTATTACTAATAAACAGGAATATGCTAATTTAAAGGACACAGCTCACCAAGACTATTTGCTTTTCACCTTCTTCCTTCAGCTGAAAATATAGGTCTGATTTTTTTTTTTTATCTCTCTGTCCTAACAACAGCAATAAAATTTCTAAATCCCCAGTTAAAAAAAATATATATATATTATATATTTTCTTTCTGCTTCTCCTTTTGTTCTCTTGCAGTAAATCCTGTAGTTGTCTTCATTGCCTATCAATAGGTTAAACATATCCAACGTGTATGTTTAAATGCTAAAGACAGAGAAGTCCCCACGGATAAGTCAATCATTGGCTCCTGTACAAAGAAAATACTGTATTTTGCTCAGAAGAGCTTTCTGTGGCAATTTAAACACAGTGAGACAGACACAATATCCTGGAGAGAGGAAAACCTGCCTTATTACATTCCTGACCCAAGAGAAAGGATCTGCCCTTAGGATATAAAAGGAATCAGTGGGGGGGGGGGCGGGGAAGAGAAAAGTTATCTAATCCTAAAAATAAAGACAGTGGATCATAATACAGCATGACCTTCTTTTAATCTCTGATATAGCAGTTATCCAGTATGGATGTGATAGAATACCAACAGGGCAAACACAGCTTTCTTGTCAGGCTGGGAACCAACTCTCTCAGCCTGTATCTGTTTCCAGGTTTTGGACAGCTTTTTGGTAGACTCTGGTATATTCTGTGGAGTGAATGGAACTTCTGGGATATTGTAGGGATTCTTTCCCAATAAGATCACATCTTGTTCTTGTTTCATTTAATATACGTATATTCACATACGCAGTACAGTTAAGTCTGTTAGCAGCAAAATGCACTCCATCAAGGGCAATGTTTTACAGTTCTTCCTTGATTTCCTGCGTCAGAGCATGCAACTATAAAGTAATGGGCAGAAACTGCATCTTTATTTGCTAAACCTGAAAATCTAAGAAATTAGATTCTGCCAAGACATCAACATAGATATTGTGGACATTAATCATTCCAATTTTACAGCGGTAGAAAAGGTGCTTTAATGACTCAGGTTTGTTTCTTCTCTGATGTTCTCTTCCATAACTCTGTCAAAAATCAAGTGCCTTGTTTTCCTTGGAACCTGCATTCTTGTTTTACTAGATTGGGCACTAATATGTGAAGCTGGTATGGTACAGGAATTCCAGCTTTCTTTACTCCTTTTTTTCCCCCCAGCTGTAGAGAAGTAATTTTTCAATGCATGCTGTCATGATAACTAGGTTTTACCATCTCCTCCAGCACTGACGCTTTGTATCATGTTTGCCTTAGTTCAATCAAAGTATCACAGCTTCCCTACTTTTTATTTTTAATTTTTTTTAAAAAAAGGCTCCACTTCTCTCTTCAACCACCTGCCTAATCTGTGACTTGCCCCAGGACAGGCTAATTTTGTGAGGAGGCTGCAGAAGGAACTGATTGTGGAAACCAATGCTCAAGTTAATTGTTCACAAAAAGGGATGTTTTGGTTAAATCTCTGCTCTCCAAGGAGGAGCCCTGCTCTCCTGAGAACTACTGAAGCAGGGAAAGATGCAAAAGGGTTACATGAGAATGACAAATTCTTGGAGCACTGAGATGAAGGAGCCTGTAGGGCAGAAGTGCCCCTGCAGTGCTCCTGGAAGAGTAAAAGGGATCAGCCACAAGATGAGCACTCCTGGTGTTTCTCCCAACACCTTCTCCTACCTGCCTGCTGTTTGCAGTGCTTCCCAGCTCTCCTGGCTGCCCTCCTGACTGCCTCCATGGCAGCGCTCCCTGCACAGCTCCTGCAGGTTGTGTTACACACTCCACACCACTGCAACATGTGCTGGCAAACTCTCCTCCAGCTTCCACTTGCTTCAGGATCTTTCCTGGTGTAGATTGTGTGTGTTTGAACACACAGGCTGAGAGCTGCTCTGAGCATCTGAACTGCTGTGCTGACTGCACAAAAGCCTTTTGCTGTACATTTTTTTCCTTTTTAAAAGGCAACATCATATGAAGAACTCCATTATAACTTTCAACTTCACCAAGACTTCAGCAATGCATGTAATTCACTTTTACAAAAATTAGCTTTTATATATATATATGTGTGTGTGTGTATGTTTGTCTCACTTCTACCTTGTTTTTTTAATGCTCTTCACATTTACATCCCCCAATTACACCTGTATATTACACTTTCTATGTAAAGGTCATATGATAAAAACATAGGGTAATTTGGCACCTGCAGTGTAACAAGACCCCCAAGACAGACTACCAAGGAGAAAAACACAGGGAGAAAAAAGACAGATGAAGTGTGTATCAGTGATAGAGAATTCAAACTTGGCTTGAAAGACCAGGGTGGAAAAAGAAAATTGACAAAGGCCATTTGCTGAAGGGTTTAAGACCTACTGCTGACTACATGAAGAAACTGTGATGTTGATCTTAACGGTGTAATAGCAAATGAAGGTGGTCTTCTCCCAGATCCTATACCCTAGCCCTGCACTGATGATCTGCATCCTGTTCTACCTGCTTTCCTCTCATTCTTGTCCATCACACATGCATCCAAGCTCTCCCCACAGGCTTTCTGAGAGGGGGCTACAGGCAGGAATTCTACAGCTTGAGCTGCAGGAAGGGCTCCTGCCTTCAGGAAACAGCTCTACAGCATGATTTCAAGGAGGTGTAATTCCTGTTCAAGTCATAAGCTCACAAGAGAGGAAATTCACATTGCAAAGCTCCATATTCCCCTCAGATCCATTAGACATTCCTCTCTCAATTAGCCAAAGCAGTAGTGCACAAACAAGGGAGGGGTCTTCCTACAGTTGGATGGGGAAGAGGGTAAAGACTGGCCAAACATCTGCTTCACTGTTGTTTCTAAGGCTGCCAGTGAATGCTACCTAGAAAATGATACCTTCTAGGAGTGGCTGAATATGGAAGGAGATAAAACCACCTGAGGCTCAACTTCAAAATTTTCTGCTTCATGATCTTTGTATTTAAGGATAAAAATTGATTTGACATGCAACTGCTGAAGAATTTCAGGAAAACCATGTTAAAAAACTCCCTCACAGGAAGCACCCAAGGTGAGTAATGGCTTACTCTTCTTTACAAATCTGAACTCACATGCATCTGTGTACAATCTTAAACAAAAACATAAAGGACTTACCTTAAAAAAATTTAAAAAACTTGAACAGCTCGACACTTAGCATTGCTACTGATGTTAGTATCACACACTTAAAAGCATATATTCTATTTCTGGATTTTTCTCTCTGGCAAAGACAGACCACAGAGGACTCCTGCCAGCACACATGAGAAGGAAGTAATGCCATAAAGAGGCATTACAATAAGGTATTTCATCTTATTGCAAATAGTATGAAGAATGAAAATACCGTTCCTGCTTTTGACAGAAGCACACCAGCACACACGAGGCAAAACTAAATACTTTGGATGTTTTTCCACATTTCTGCAGAAGATAAAAAACTATAGGCCTCTTTCCTGCCACCATAACTCATCTGACTTCAATGGAAATCAGACCTGCTGTATATATTAAACCTGAAATTAACTATTCTCCCTCCATATTGTTTGGCTTTGATAAATTCCAGCCATTGCTCCTGGCCAAGATGCACAGATCCTGGTTCAGTGAGCTGCTCTGCTGACATGAGCTCTTATGGCAGCCTAGAGCCCATTAAATTCGATTGGGTCCAACACACTGAGCTCTCTGCAGGAGTGGGGCTTTAGCAACTCATAGTTAGTTATTGAGCTGTGGGTTCATGCTAAAAGTAGTAATATTCTCCTTTAACATAGGGCATGTTCACAAGAAAATAAAATTGGAAGAGGTTCCTAATCTTTACATTCCACAGCACAGACCAGAGTAGTAGAGCCAAGAAATAAAAGCTTAAGAGTGCTTTTATTGCCTTTTTAAATGCATAGAGAAGAAACAAAAAAAAAAAAAAAAAAAAAGGAAAAAAAAAAGTACCCAGCAAAATATCCCAACAACTGGTGCACCAACTGAGTGTATAAAGACAAAGCTGTTTTATAAAAATTGTAAAGCTTTTATGACAAAAATCTGTTGAAATTTACACTGCCTTTCAGTGCATGTGCTTGGAAATACACTGGAACCAGTTTAGAATCAACAGGCTCTTTCAATTAAAATGTAACTGTATAGTAGAGCAGCTTTACACAACTTTGTATTAGCAGAGACAAACTGCTTAATCCTATGAACCAACTTAGAAACCTATGAAAGGCTAAAGCAAGAGAAAATAAGGAAAAGCTAAAAAGTACCATTTTAAACAAGATTTTGAATTCTTCCAAATTCCAGGAGTGGTACAATGGGTCATCTATCTATGCAAAAAGATTAGCAAAATATTTGATACTTTACAAAAAAGTTAAATCTCTGCCTCTTTTACTGAAAATCCTTTGTTCCTAAAGGGGATTAATAGCAAGGTAAATGCCAGATATTTAAATGGGATCTGCTTTTCAAGATGCATTAAGCATATGGGCACTAGCACTAAGCATATATATAGGACTTGCTGAAAAACATACAACTCCTTTGGTTTAACCTTGGATCTGATTTTTAAAAATCATGCACTTTCTTCTACTTTTAGTACTTTATTAATAATTACAGCACAGCTAATACTGACCCACTTAAAATGAAGGAAAATATATTCCTTATCAGGATCTTCCTGTGTAAATCAATCAGTAATTCTTTCTAATTTTTTGTAAAGAGAGCCCTTGTGCTTACCACATGAACACATACAAATTGTTCATATGATTAAAACACCAATGCTTTGTCTGCAGAAAGAGACTATTGAATAACAGCTTTTTTTTTTTTTTTCAATAAATGGACTTATACATAAACCATGAAAGCTCCAGTTCAGATTAGAGATAATGCCTGATCCACATTTAGCAATGAAAGGCACTAAAACCTCTACAAAAACTGTAAATATAGTGACATAAAAACACAGAACACTTTTCACAGAAACTACAAAAAAAAAAAAAAAAGCTGGCAGTGATAAGCAATGCCAAAATCTTTACTCGGTAATATATGTTTTAACATATATTTAATCACAGAGGAGATCCTGATAGAATTAATCCAGCCTCAGTACAGGACAGCAGCACCAGTGTGTTAAAGCCACAACATCACAACTGGACTGGGGGAAGTAATCGGGGCTCTTCCTCCTAACACTTCCAAGAAACATGTCTAACAAGGTTCAGCACATGCATCAGTTTATTGCTGCTCTAAGACCTCCCTTGGGTTTTTTTACTGGACATCCACTTAGAATTTCCCTTTTGTATCCATGCCAGGCTTAATCATCCCTGTCACGTCCTACCACATTCAGGGCTAGCAAAGGTCTCCGTCTCATTTTAAAAATTAGTCACACTTGATGTTTCAGGCAGCAGCAGCAGAGTTACCTTCTTTTATCTTTTCTTGCCATGGGATAACATTTTTCTCTCCTCTAATATGTGCCACAAACAGTCCTGCACTGTATATGAAGATGTATGTTTGAGCTGTTGAAATGGAAACTGGGGAGGATTTCTTAGCAGAACAGGGGAGTATCACCAAAAATGCTTAGAAAAGAGCCAAGGCCAATTTTTTTCTGCTCCTCCATTCCACACACTAACTTTAATTGACTTCCAGTGAACTTACAAGTGCTTTTGGTAACTAAAAATCAATCCTAAATAGTCTGGTATATCTCAAAGATTCCTATCTTCTCCTATACACCACTGTGGCACCATCTGAATGGGAGAGACTTGTGCTGGCAGTCAACCACAGAAATCTGCAGCAGCAAACCAGAAGGCAGTCCTGTATCTCTATAACTCTTCCTCACCCAAAAACTTTTCAGAACTGGAGCCTGGCGCCTTCAGAATGTCATATAAAACACACTTCTTTGTTCAGGCTTTTTTTACTCACCATAAGTGTTGGAATCCCCTTGGCAATTTATTTCCTGGCTGGTAATCCCTTGGCTCTGATCCAAGCAGAGAGAGTGGCTGCACTGAAGGGAGGCGTGCAAGGCACATGCTCTGACTTTGCAAAATGAAGTGGTCTCTCAATTTAAATGACAGTGGGCAAGCCTGAAAACTTTGTACTTGCCCTGCATAATGGAGTACACTAAGCTCACTGTTAAACACTCTTTAAAGCTGAGTATAGTATGGCAAATGGTCAAATACTGCAGGCAGAGTTTTCTTGGTTATCTGAGGCAATATTACACATAATACAGGCATAACAAAGAAATGTAAACACTACCCCAATGGTAGTGAGAGAGAGGAATTGTACAATCCATTGTTCAATAATTAGCACTGATAACAGTTTAAAGGATACAGTCTTCACTTCACTTTAAGAAAACTTACACTAACAACAACAACAACAACAAAATCAGTGCTATCCATAGTGTATTAAGATTCTCTACTCTCAGCTCTTGTACAAAGGTACAGAATTCTTGTGGCAATCCTGCCTGATGCTAGTAACTGGCAAAACACTGTACAATGAAAAGACCAGAGCTACAGGAATGTTTCTCCCTAGCAGCCACACCAGGTGGGCTTGATCAGTTCTGACATACATATGTTGTTTAAGGTATTCAGAAACAAAGGGGCAGAAGCTCCTATAAGCAGCCAAACTCAAAAAATTCTTTTCACTAAGTTTCCTTTAGTTTTAGACAAAGGCTGTCACAGGAGAAAGTTGGTACCATGCTCACATGTGCTGTGAAAAGTGAGATATTATCTTTTTAATTAACTCAGCCTAAAGTAATGCAGTTTAGGTAATCTGCTCCAATCCTGAATTCCTCAAATTAGGAAGCATCAGAGCTAAATAAATATGGAAAAGACACTTGTTCTTCATGCTACAGAATCCTAAAATAATACACCACAACTGTCCCCTTTTGCAAACCATACTGGACCTCCCTGGATGCATTCAAGATGTGTTGCCCTTATCTGGTAGGAATCACTTCTGAGGTAAGGTGCTAACCAGAAGCAAAGGACTGACTTATCTGTACTATGCTTCTCTCTGAAAATTTAGTGAGTGCCTACCCGGTGCTGTTCTGCTGCTGTTCTTTCTTTTCGTGCTTTCTTGGCACATGTAGGAGAGGATAAAAGCCTAATGGGTGCGAGTGTCAGCACAATATAAATTGCTGCAAGAAAAAACTTGATGCATGGCTTTGGATCTGAAAGAAGAATGTCCACCATTGTTTGTGATTATGGATCACATCACAATCTAATAGCAATTTTTATTTAATCAATAATTTCCATGCTGAACAGACAGGCTTGTTACAGAGAATCGACAAGCAAGTACTGATAGCAACAACGCTTGTTATTAATCTTTACCCTGCCAACATTTCAACCAAACTACTGTAAAAAAGCACCACCAAGATGGATTTAGAAGTAGGTCTTTCTTTTTTTTTCTGTCTCTTTTCTTTCTCTCTCTCTCTCTCTTTATCCCTCTCTTCCTCTCTTTCTTTTCTTTTCTTTTCTTTTCTTTTCTTTTCTTTTCTTTTCTTTTCTTTTCTTTTCTTTTCTTTTCTTTTCTTTTCTTTTCTTTTCTTTTCTTTTCTTTTCTTTTCTTTTCTTTTCTTTTCTTTTCTTTTCTTTTCTTTTCTTTTCTTTTCTTTTCTTTTCTTTTCTTTTCTTTTCTTTTCTTTTCTTTTCTTTTCTTTTCTTTTCTTTTCTTTTCTTTTCTTTTCTTCCTTTTGCTTTTCTTTTCTTTTTAGCTACACAGCCCTATTACTCTTCTCCCTTTTCAGGTATGCAATGTTTCATACACTTTACATTCTAAGTTTATTTCAAAAACCTCAGGCTTGAATTGCACAAAAAGGCAATTCACATTAAGCAATTTCACAAATCAGTGGGACCTAGCCCAGTGCTGAGTGTTAGCCATTATAGGCTAATAAATCATACTTTCTCTTTGAGATGTCAATCGCCAAAGTGCTTTGTAAAAATGTTGGCATCTGTAATTCAGTGAAGCCTTTTCATCTTGAAATAAGATGCTCCAGACTGATAACAAGAATAATCCTCTCTTGATCAAAAAAAAAAATCTGCATTTTACCAATTAAAGCTGCTGCCAGAAGCCAAACGGAGCAGCACTGAGACTCCACTGTAGTTTATCTCTGCTAAACACAAGGAGGGATACAGTCGGAGCTTTGTTTCATTTTCAGCTTGACTACTTTATCTCACGGAGAACTGCAGCATCTCAGCCCTGCGATACACATAAGAACGGGATATGCAGACCTCATACCTACAGTGCAAGCCACCAGAGGACCCACTCCTGACAAAACCACCACCCATTCATTTTATAGATTAGGTACTTAACATCTTGAAGAAAAGTCATGCTCACACTAAAGTTTAAGCACAGGATAACACTATATTTGTTTCCCCATGATAAAAGGCTCATCTGCTTTTCATTTTTCTTTTTCTTTCTATTAAAAGGTTACACAAACAATAGAGACTGCAAAAATGAATCCATACAGCCCAGCCCTTTCAAAACCAAATGCAGAAACTTCACTCATGTCTGTGTTTAAGTTGCCTGTCTCTGCCTCCTTTTGTACATGCTGATCTGCCACTTCTGTCTCAGAAAAAGCACTTCCACATGCAGCTAAGCCAGCACTCACAGATTTCTATTCTTCCCTGGACTGGTTTACTATGGGTAGATTTTTTGGTAGAATATAGGTGAGAAAAGCAGTGCAGAGACATACAACACCAAACACATCATAGATCTCCCACTGGTTCACCCTAATAACACAGGCTATGTAACATCAAATCACTTAACAGAAGCAAGGCATGAAAAATCTGAATAGAAAGAACAGCTCTGTCCAGGTTAATCTGCTTTGTTCTGGCCCTTTGGTCAGGACTGACAGGTACCTGAAGTCCATGCATAAGCCCAGCCCTCCCTGCAGCTCTGAGCAAGGCAGGGAGGGACTTCCCTTTTCTCTCTTCTCCATTATATGCCAGCAAGAGTCAGGAGGTGAAGAGGCAACTCAGTTTGCTGCTTTACTCTTGCCTATGTGTTTGTCACTCTGTCAGCATGGGCTCCCCTAGGACTTGGATGGCAGCTTCTTATCCTACATTTCTCCTCAAAATTGGAAATCACCTGTAAAATATCAGTAACTTGGAAGCGTTCACCAGCTGAACTCTCAGGCAAACACTTCAAGTAAGTATGTATATCCACAAACCACCTAAATAGTCCTGTGTGATTAAAAGCATGGACCAACATCAAGCCCTGCACAGCCCTTTCCACCAAGCGCCCACTCACTATGGGTAGAGTGGGTAGAGTAACTTCCCAGGCCACAGGGGGGAGCACTGTTTGTCCCTACCTATAACAGTGAAAAAGAAGTGTTACTTAAAGAACATATCATAGTTTAGCAACCTCTTTCAGGAATACCAATTCAAAGACAATGACTTTGGCAACTCATAAAGCCATAGCAGCAGCAGACTAACAATAAGTTTTCTTAATGCTGTGAAAGAAATGCTAATTACAGAGGAATTAAAATTAAAAAATGATTACATTTCTCTCTCTAAATCCCCTCTTAATACTTCACAGATTAGGGTGGATTTATTTTGTTGTAAACCTTTCCCTATCAAAAAAAAAATCCCCATGTTATTTTTTCCCCCTTCTTTGTGATTCATCAAAAGCCAGACTCCAGGCAGGGAGACTGCTGATGCACTTGTGTAGTGAAGTGCTTAAGAGAACCTGAGCCAAAGCACAGCTGGCCTTTGGGTCAAGCCCACAGTGAAAAAGATCTCTTCACAAGGCAGCACCGATGACTTTTAACACTGCTGGGAGGCAAAGGGCATCATGGTGACTGACGCAGAACAAGGATGTGCGGAGAAGCACAAGCAGAGGCCATGCCAGACCCTGGGGGCTACTGAGGCTCCAGAACAGCAGTGAGGTCTGTCTGTGGTTACTTAACCTTAAAACCCAACGGCACTTACATGCACATCTCTGATGCGGGGTTAAAGACTTGCTTAATTTAAATAAGACTGTGTTAGATACCCAAACAGAAACCAAGAGAGAATGAACATGCTCTCAAAGGCACAGATCTGCTTATCAGCTTTGCTATGCTATCTAATAAATTGCTGGCCTATAAACAATTCAACAATTCTGGCACAGTTCAAAAGAATGGGCTCAGCAGTTTATAATCCAGCACAGTACGGTGGTGTCTTAATTAGAAATCAGCCTTTAAACAGGTAATGAGAAAGAGATTTCAAAATCTAAAAACTTCTGTACAGATGTCTCTTATGATTATTTGCTTTAATCTCTTCTTCTATTCCATTGCACCCTCACAGCTACAAAGATCAAGTATACTGAGAGGATGGATGAAAAAAAAGCCTTCCCATGCCACTTGCTTGCCACTGAAACGACTTCCTGCCTTCTCCAAGTTGTCCCAACTTTCAGCCCAAGCCTTGGGCTTGTCTCTCTTGAAGAACTGATTTCTTTTGTCCACAGCACTCCTTCTCAAAGTATGAGTTAGGGTCCAGACCCCAGTGAGTAAAAAATAAGACAAGATGAAATAGAATAAAACCACCAACAGAACCCCCTTTGCTGTTGTACGTAAAACATTCTCCTTTTGTCAGGAAAAAATGATTGCTATAATGGATTTCATGTTCTTATCTAGTCTTTACTCTTTTCAATTTAAAGGAAACATTCCTGAACCTTTCAGGGCAGTAGCTGTCACTGCCATGCACAATGAACCTGTGAATAGGCTGAGTCTTCTCTGTTTTACTGTGCTAGAGCCAAATAAAACTGTAATGAAAAAGCACCAAAAACTGCCTCTGCAGAGAAGAATTAAATATTAAGTAAATCCCTGAACATATTTTGAGAAGTATGCAAACTGGGATGTGTAATTACACCCCTTTGGGATTGTAAGGGACTTGCTTCACAAAGCTGGGACTTCACCTGCCCCACAACCAGTTTGCAAGCATACCTCCAGGACCCAGAGAAAAGAAACCATTAATAACCATAATCTGTTATATTAATATATTATAATNTGTTATTATTGTTATTATTATTATATTAAAATAAAATTAAATTGAAATAATATATTATAATAAACCATAATCTGTTTGCTGGGCCAGATGTGTGCAATTGCCTCCATTTAGGTGCAGATGCCTACTCACACAGCTGCACCCAGCACCTGCTTGGCTTTGGCAGCTTTGGGGCCCTTTGCTTATAGGACAGTTTCTCCTCTTGCAAGTGGTGGGCAATGTGCAACTCTCAGGGTTACTTACAGGTCTGCTGCACTGTGGCTGATACTCAGGGGAACTGCCTTAATCTGGTTTACCCTCCTATTGCAGTTGGATCTTTGTTTAGAGAAGAGTGGTGAAGCTCTCTCCAATCCTTACCTACAGCTCTCCTACAGAAGAGGAGGTGAGGAAGAAGCCACAGGCCAAGGCAGCACAGTAATAGAGAAAGTGAGACTTTCAAATCTATTGACTTTGAGTGTCCTTATTTCTGGGCATTCAAAATCACCCACTGTAAAGAGGGCTAGTCCTTCAGAATGGTGTGTTCCCCACCTCCTGATGTTCTTAAGTGTTTTGAGGTGCACAGGATTAATTAAGGCACCTCACAGATGCTGTAAAACCTAAGCAGAGATTGGATGTGGGCACAGTTTGGGGTTTATGCAGGTCTCCATGGATCACTGGCCAAATTCTGTTGGTCAGAATGTTCTGTAGGAAGAGAGAGCAAGAACATTAAAAAACTCCAGTCTCAGAATTGCATGTAATGGTTCTTTTGGGTACCCTCAGTGCACTGTGAACATGTGGGTACCTGAAAAACACAAGAAGCTGTCCTCTGGTGCAATAAGAGAACCATGTGTAGCAGTACAATTCCCAGGGATTGCCAGGGGAGTGCTCCAGTCAATAGGGCTTTGCAAACAGGCAGGAAAACCTCAGCAAATGGAATCCTGAATGTAAGCCATTGCTGATAGTTTAGGGCTTTTTGATCTCATCTAATCAAATGTAACAACAATGAAAGAATTTTATTGCTGTACAATTCAGGAGAAAACACTAACAAAAAATAGCTCTACAGTTCTTCAAGCACATTTTTGAATAAAAAATAATTATCATCAAGGGTACACAGCAAGGGGGATGAGAAATAGGCAGCACTGCATTTTTCTGATTGCCATTGTATTAATATTTAACAATAAATTCAGTCATTTCCTTGAAGGATAATTTTCTTAAGTAAACTTTTATCTTTAGCATCTAACCCTTTTGCAATATTTTATTCTTAACTGATTTCTGGGGGAAAAAAGGGACAAACTGCAACAAAAAAGCAGATTTATAAATATATACAATATCTTATTAGCTTCTAGGCGCTCACATATTTAAAACAAACTTGAGCTCAGCTAAGCCCAATTATAATATCTCGCTGGGCAGAGAAATTAATTAAACAGCTGAATGATAAAGATCCCAGCAGCAAACTGAGGCTTTAAAATAAATAAGATCGTTCTTTTAATTTTTTAAGGAGAAGAAAAAAGGGAAAGAAAAAAACCTATAATAGACATTTCAAACAGTAATGTAACCAGCATTTTCAGGAGTGCAGTGCACTGTAAATAAGACTACCTGGCGGGAGAATGCAGTGGCAGCTCTAACGTGGCTCGCCAACTTTGTATCTTGCTAATGTGCAACACACGCACCCCTTTGCATCAACTTCAAATAACCCTGGGATCTCAGCAGTGCAGCTCAGCAACAACCAGAACAAGGGCAGAACTTGTCAGGATTTAAAAGCTTTCAGCAAAAACCCTTCAATTGCAGCCAGCACCCTATTCCATAGAAGGATATCAATTATAGATAGTGACTTGCTTTAGCAGTGCAGTCGGTACTGTCAGACGCTAGATAGACAACCATGAAGAATCATGAATCTTTCTATTAACTGTAAGAGGAGGAGGGGGGAGAGGAAGGATGGATAGGTGTTATAAATAAGGCAGAGCATCTGATGGTTTAACACCTTGCCTTTTGGTGCATACATCATGAAAATTTAACCATGCTGAATTCTAAGTGGCTCATATCACTTGAAAATAAGAGCACCCATGCCAAAATTTCACTGTCAGATCCTTCTGGGTGGGTCAATAATGATTCTTATAGGTAGCTTTTCAGTTATTTATTCACAGCTGCTCAGGTTCTGTTCATAAAGTCAGTCAGAAAACATTGGGACTGAAGAACACGTTCAGTGGCACCTACATTTTACACTAATAACTGCAGGACTTTGTTACAGAAATGCAGAAAATTATATCAAATACTGACCACTGAAATTGCACAACATTGCAATTTCTGCTATAAAGCTATACCACATATTTAGAGACAAATTTTGTATGTCTTTACCATTTCATACGTGCTATGTCACACATCACTTCGTAATAATGATTGAACTACAGTTGATTTCAAAGTAAATTATGTCTCAAAGTTCCCCAAGAAATAACAAAGCTATCCGTATATGACAGAAAGACCATAATATACACTAACTCATATTTACCTTTTTCAAAACACTAGCATATGTGCTTGTGTATACATCCTAGACATAGTGGGAGTAATGCCATCTATACCATGAACTGTCTGCAGTGTGTATTGTAGAAAAGCTTTTCAAAGCTCTACTCAACCTGGCATGACTAGAATTCATGTAGAGTTACCTAATCCTTCAGGAAACAAAACAAACAGCTAGAAACATACTTCCATCTCTTCCCTTAATACCACAGTTCCTCCCAAATTTCAGTGCGTTGGGAAGCAAGGCTTGCATAACAGTCTGTCCTGTGCCATTGGACATTCTGGGTCTGATCTGTTGCTATTATGCATGGTTACAACTGTACAGAAAGATGGCAGATGTTATCTGGATGAGTCTTGCTAGGGCAGTTTAAGCCTTTATTACCTTTATCTATGCCAGGTGCCCCTGTCTTGGTGATTACAACCCCACAGCAGAATCAACAAACCTGGATGGTTATCTACACTTCTGACATCCTGTCCAGCATCTTAGTTCCAAACCTTCAAGCTCTTCAAGCTCAGCTGGAGCAGCTCAGGCTCTGCTGAGTCTGCCAGTGGGTGGGGATCACCAGGAGAGCAGCAGCACATGCAGCCAGGAGAGGTATGGTGGCAGAACTCTGATGCCAGAACAGGTAGTGCCTGACAGCACAAACAGCCCAAAAAATACGTGGCCCCAGAGCCACAGGTTGAAAGACCTCGGGCCCGTGTCAGGTGCACTCCTCCTGCTGTGCTTGAGCAGTGTCTGGCATTGCAAGGCCTTGAGCTTGGTGAGGCCACCAGCTCCTACCAGAGTGTCAGGGCTGAGGAGCCAAACACGTGCATGGGCCCTGAGACACACGCTGTGCCTGTGTCTGGCTCGGGCACACACATGCACATGCACATGCAACACACATAGCACTCAGAACTGTGCTGACACTGATTTAAGCACAGCTACAGCAATTTGTATCTACTTGGATTTACCCTTAGTATTTGGATAGGAGGCATACATGAGCCACACCACTTTTTCAACTCAGGTTTTTAAGGACCTAATGCTCAAGCATGGAACACTTTCTGCCAGGGTGAGACACCTAAGCAAAACCAGGAGTGCCCTTCCACGAAGCCCGGCTGAGACCAGACTTCATAGCCCTAGTTGCTGCAAATGTACATCAGAGGGCTGCGGCAATCAAGGGCAGAAAAAAATGTGCAAAAGGCAGACTGGGGTGAGTGGCCAGGCTTTCAAACAGAGTTAGATGTCTAAAGCCCTTTGCAATTCTGGGCAGAAATAACTCGCTCAAGTTCCCACAGCGGGGCTCTGCTGTAGCAGCAAAAGAAATCACAAACCGTGGCCCCATCACTGAATCCCGCTGACTCTTGCAGCATGATTTGTGCTACTTAAATGTGATGGTTGCCATGATGAATTTATTGTCTTCAGGGTATAGAGTCAAGTCTTGTATCTTGTAATCTAAACACCATCAAAACACACCTGAATCCTGAGCCCTGCCAAAAAGATCTCGGTGTCATAGAAAAACTTTTTTATATTCCTTTTCTATGTCTAGAGAAACTAGTTTCAGATGTTGCCATTGCTCAGAAGCATAAGAAATACACTTTTTTCAGTCTTGCTGTTTACCATTAAAATGCAGGCATATTTGTATAAAAATCCCAACAAAACCAATAAATTAACTTTAAAATTACACTCCAGAAGAACAAAACTACCAGCCTGTCAATTTATTTTACTTTAAAATACAAAACACAAGCTATTAGCTAACATGCTTAGTGGATTTTCATTAAATTTTACACCTGGAATATCAAAAAAATCCTTTTTTTTCTTTTTATTGCCAAAGGTTCCTTTATTCTGAATTTCTCTTTTATTTCATATATTTTTGTATATATTATGTTTCATCATCACTGGGATAATTTCTGAATACTGAAAGGTTTCCCAGGCATCATAAAGCTTCAGCCTTACAATTGCTAGCAGATATAAAGACTGTGCCTATGCTGAGCCTCATATGATGTAATTTGGTCTGTTTGCACAGAATCAACTCAAAGACCAACATTTGATCTTCTAATTAAAATGTGTCAAACCACTTGCAGAAGCCATTCATATGGCATTTCTTCCCCAAAAGGTACTGTGACACCAAAACAGTTTCTCCTCATATTTCAATATGGCCCATTCAAATGCTAGGGAATTATGTGTGCAAAACATCTCAAAGAATTCTTGGAAAAATGTCACATTTTGCATATTATTTTAGTTGTTGATAGTCTTTCATTTATCATTATTGTTGTTACTGCTGCTGCTACTACTTAATAATAACAAGAACTTAAAAATACATCTTGATGAAAAACTGCAACACCAAGAGGTTCTCACACTCCAGCAAGTGAAAGCTGACATGGCTTTACTAAAGTCAGCTTTGCAGGATAAGCTTACCATTTGGCATAGTGTTTGGAAATATATAGTGGGTTTGTTTTTAATTATTTTGGGTGAAAAAGTGGATTTTTCAACTAGATATTTCAGAAGTACTAGCCACATTCTCTAATAGATTTTGCATGATCTCCAGTAAAGTATTGTGGCATCCACATTCTCTGGGCATGATTCTTTCGCCAGGAGTTTTCTCCTGGGAAGCTGAAAAGACAACAAGAAGCCCCAGAGAAAAAAGGAAAACAATTCTTATCTCATTTGCTTCTCCTGTGTTTGTACACAAGTAGAATGTATCCTAGAAAATTGTTTACCTGAAGATAATTACCTGATTAGATTCTAGTATGAGTTGTTTTAACAAATTGGCCAATTGGTGCCAATCTGTGTTGGGACTCTGGAAAGAGTCACGAGTTTTTCAATAGTATCTTTTAACATTCAGTAAGTATCTTTTCTGTATTCTTTAGTTGAGTATCGTTTAGTACAATATTCTTAAATATATAATATAATATTATCAAATAATAAATTAACCTTCTGAGAAGATAGAATCAGACTTATCATTCCTCCCTAACCTGAGGGCACCTGCAAATACAATAAAGTGTTAAGCAGTTTTCTAAACAAAATACAATTCCGTCACACTGCTCATTTGCTGAGGATGTTCCTCTCTATTCTGTACTAGGAATTCAATTTTTTTTTAGAGTATTCAATATGTTCTATGATGCCAGTTAATAAGGGAGGTGCTGCTAGTTAAGGAGGTTAGAACTGCAAGGAATTGTACTTGTCAGGTTGTATTCTGAATTTTGATTGCTCACTTTCTATCTTACAATACTACCAAACAGTACAAATTGTTTATTTGGGAGAGGTGGCAGAGTGGAAAAAAAAAAACCAAGGGAGATGGAATTAATATTTGGTGTAGCACAGAAAATATTATACAGTTTTCTTTTGCTAAAATGACTGAAGTAACTCAGTCCCCATGTATTTAGCCAAATAATCCCTTTCGGTTTACACACAACAGTAAATTGATAGTAAAAACTCTCTTAGAGAAGGGAAAAAATTCCCCTCACCCATTTCTACTGTTACAGCCCCTTTGGGGAGAAAAAAATCAAACTTGGCTAAAGGTTAATAATCATTCATGTCCAGCTTACTATTACTCAATAACTATCAAAGTCTCTAACTCAAAATAGCATTTGCTGGCTTACAGGATCAGAGCCATTACAATCTCTGTGGAAGACTTTATTGAATTTTACACTAAGCTTTAGCTGACTGAACAGGTCAAGTACTGTGGCTTCGAGTTTTCTTTATTCTCAGAAACTCATAAACCTCTCTCCAGTTTGCAGCTCTGTTAGCTAAGAAACTTGACTCAGCATAGGGTCAGAGAAGCTGACCTCCATGAAAAAGGTCACTTAGTTTTAAAACCTAGTTCCTGAATACCATTAACTTACATGCACTAGCTGTTCCTGCGTGTCAAACTCCCGGGAACAGCCTTCCCAGTGGCAGTTTGTCTCATAGACCACTTCAGGCTCCTGTTTGCTTTCATCTTTGTCCCCTTCCTCTTTTACCAAGGTCATTCCTTCTGGCTGTTCCTGGAGAGAGGAAAAAAACAGGTGAGATGAAGAGAGAGGAAATTCTGAAACTGAGGAGGAAGAAAAGTGAATTACTTCAGCATTAAAAGAAAGATGACGGGGGTGGGTGTGTGTGGAGGAGGCAGGGGAAGAAGGATTATTTTACTCTCACTTCACTATGCTACTCCATTCTACAAAATACAGAAGCCCAAAACAGTCCTGATAAGCCAGAAGCCATTTGTAAACTATACATGTAAAATAAATTCTTAATTCCCTTTACATTTCAATTAAAAATAAATCATAATGGCCTGGCTTCTCTCACACTTTATTTAAGCAGCTTGTTATTTGTGCACCTGGCTTTCATGATTCAGTGGTACCACTAATGTGAAAGGCACTATTCAATATAGTTGAATTAATTGGAATTTGATTTTAGTACTAGGGTTGGACAGAAATTGGATCACCAGTAATCCAGTGTGTTTCCATAGTTAGAAAAGTAACAGGTTTGCATGCTAAAACCTTTCCAAGAGCAGACTGGTAATTTTGAAGTTACTTGTTAGTCTGTTCTTGCCCTTAACATGTGCATAAAAGGGATGAGCAGGGGATGAAAGTATTTAATTTTGGGGTTAGATTTCCCACCTCCAGTTCATCAGGGTGCCTCATTCTCCCCAGCTTGTTATTTGCTGAGGGTAAGTCAGACGTTAGTGTAAACATTTGGTTCAGATTATGCACTCCTGCTATTTTTCCATTTCAAACCTGCTGAAGGATTTAGACAGATCTCTGCTTTGTTTTCATGGATTCATTCACAAGACTGAGGCTCTGATTCCCATCTCCCCTGAGTCACTGTAAATCAAGAGTCACTCTACTAAAACCAGTGGCATTAACTGGTATAGAAAGTACAGCAAACGAGACTGGAGCCTGACACAGGGGCCTCTGTGCAGTACAGCACTAAGACCCAGTAAGAGTCAAGGTGGCCTTAAGTATTTTAGCTGAACAGAAAACATGTCCTTAATAAAGACCTGAATGTCTCTTGTTCACTTTTCCGTGGCAAACAGAGCGTTGAGCATGCTCTGACTGTTCAGAGATGCCTCTCCATCAGCCGCCTTCCTCTGTGCCCTCATCCAGCCACAGACCCTGCAGCCCAGGAGCTGTTCCCATTTAACCCTGGCTACTGCGAATGGAGGCTGCATGTGTGTGCAGCACAGAATGTGCAAGGAGCCTGAAAACGTGTGTGCCACAGGAAAGGTGCATTTTCACTCCAGCAGCAAGAGGGAAGGCTCATGACTGGAATCTTGCTGCCATACCTGCATGCTTCCTGCTCCCGGGCTGGGGAGGTCCTCGTCAGGCTTTATCTTGGAGCGCTTGTTGTGCATGGGGTCTCCTGTGCTGCTCACTGCAGATTCACTTGTGGGTTTATTCTGCTGATGCAGGTGGATTTTTTTTTCCCCCAGAAGAAGACAAAATTAGACTGTGATAAATATGTGGCTCGAAACAAAAATATGCAGCATCTGCTCAGCAACTTTGTATGGAGAAGCTGGACTGTTAATTATATTGGATATTCAATTACATTGTTCTTCAATTACATAGCATTAACTCATGGAAGAGCTTCATTGCTCAACCTTGTAGCAGAGCAGAGAGGGAGTAGGAAGGGGAGAATTTGATGCAATTCCTTGCTACAAACCAATGCTGGTTTTGTCAGAGCAGTGAGAGATAGGAAGAACTTGATTTTCCACATAATGACAACTTTGGAAAGGCAATTTTGAAAAGGAAAATCCCTGCATGCTCAAAGAAACACAAGAGAAACATTTATTTTTTCACACTTGAAGGAAAGGTTTTGCATTTAATATCTGCACACAAGATCTCAGCTTCTTCACTATGTTTCCCATTATAATGGGTGGATAGGAAGAAGAACTGAATGCTAGTGAGACTCAGCCAAAATCCTAGATGAAGTCCTGGATTCTCACAAGTTAATAGCAAAACAGAGCAGAATCTTGTTTTTCTCTTGTTCTGCTTGACTGAACACCATTATCTACACCTGCAAATGGATCTTGTAGGAATCCAGAGATCTTTTAGAGATATCTGAACTTGCAGAGACCCCACAAAAAATCAATATGTTTTCTACAGCAGTATGTTCTTCCTCTACATTTGTAAAAGCTACCCAGGAGATAAACAGCTTCCAGACTGATAAATAACCTATCCCAGAAACAAACAGCACTAGTTAATAACAGGCAAATCACAAAGTGTGATAAACTCCACATGAGGGGCCTGATTCACTGCTGTTCATTCCCAGCTTTTGAGAATACATGTTACTGAAATGATCAATTCAAACTCAGTAAGTCCAATTTTGCACAAATCAGAGAAAAAATCTTCAATCCTCTTCACTGTCTTTGAGTTACTTTCTTGCTCACAGAATTACTTGCTTCAGGTTACTCACAGATGTAGAAGGAGAGCAGAGTATGACCCTATATATCCTAGGGTCAGCCTGATTTGAAGGTGAAGCTGCTAGTCTTTAAAACATTGGTGTTTTCATGTGTTTTGCCCCTTTTTCTTACTTCCCACCTCTGCTAGGTTCCTGTATAAGATTGAGGAGAGGCAGTATGGAACAAGAAGCTGCTGCAGTACACTGGAATATTTATGAGGACTAAAAAGTACACTACCAATCAGGAACTGCACCAACACTCCTGTGATTCATAATAAAGTGACTGCAAACACTGGAGTTACAAGAAAACTCTTATCAAAGGGTCTCAGTGACAGTGGTGATTAATTGCCATCGAGACAATGCCATTTATTTAATTTTTAAATTAATGGGGTGTAAAGGTTTCTTTTGTTGTCTCTCACCTGTGTGGACTCAGAGGGTCCAGAGCTGACCTGGACAGGATTCAGGACACTGGGGATGCCAGGGATAGGTCTCTGGGTAGGAAAAGTTGGAGCAGGATGGATGAGTGGAGGGCTGTGTCCAAAGGCTGAACCTAGGGTTTGCTGACGACTTATAATTTGCTGATGCATTTGCTGGAGGGATACTGGTGTAGGAGGGTATGTGAAACTCAAAGCAGGGCTGAATTTGGGAGAAAAAGGAGGGAAGAGGGAGGAAAAAGATGAGGATCATTACGGTAAGGAACTTTACAGATTAAAACTTTAAAATGTATTTGATATCTTTAAACTAATTGAAGCTAGATTTCCCCCTCCCCCTCATATCCTTCTTCATGTCCCAAAGGATGATAAATCCTGATTTTAAATCCAGAGCTGCCCTGGATTTACTAGTGAGTACAAAAATGGTACCATAACAAAACATAACATTTTTTCCTAACCTCTACCAGGAAACCACAGAAAGCTGACCAAAAAAAAATTCAGAAAAACTGAAATAAAAGGCAGGCAGTTCAATAACAGCTATTTATTGCAATAACAAACTTTATATAAAGAAAAAGAATGGGTGCCTACATGCTTTATAGTACTTTTATTGATAATGCAGTTTCCCTATGTTCGTGTGTATGAAGCAGTTCCTTTAATCTTGGCTCATGCTACGCTTTTTCATATGTCTCTAGATCTTATTACAAGAGGAGAGAAAATCAATTGGTTAAATGTGTTCTGAACACCATGCTTGTCATATCACTCATTTGTTTGCAAAGATGGAAAGCTCAGTTCATCTAGAATGTCACCTAAAGAATTTCCATCAGTGTCGTTTGGTTACAGAAACTGATGGATTAACCTTTCCCCTCTGAAATTGGTGATCAATGACTTCCAATGTAGAAATATTCCAATGGGAAAGCACTTCTCCTTCTTCCAGTTAAACAACATTAAATGTCTATTAAAGCCCATTATGTATGTTAATACCTGTCATCACTTCATTACTTCACCGTATTTCCCAGACCACTGTGACTTAGGGGGAAATTACACTGTTATCTAAGGACCTATTTTGTGGGTAGCGCAAAAGCATTCTTTGTGTCACACTTGAGAAATAAATGGTGTGGAACTAAATTTTCACACACAGAAGTAAGAGATCCTTCTGTATTTGCCAATAACTTCCAATTATAAAAAAAAAAAAAAAAAAAAAAGAAAAAGAATATTCATTGATTTAAAAAAATACACTGAACTATCAGAGTTCAAAAAAGCCACAGGAATATAAAACATTTCATCTCAAAAGAGAGGGGTGTGGGCATTATATCTTCCAAGAATCAAGGCTTCTTCTAATGTCAAATTATCCAAATCAACAGTATGGAGCCTTAATTGCTGTTGCTGTTAAGTGCATTAACTGAAAATACTGTGATACAAAAAGCCAAAATAATTTCAACCATTTAAAGTAATAATTCTAAAGAAATTCTGTGTTCATTAATATGACTATACATTTTGTCTGTTTGATTACAATCAATAAAAAGACAGCTTCAATGTGATTACATTACTATTATTCCTTGTGAGAACTCTGCATTACAACAGTTTGCCCATTTAGGACAGAATATCATTAAGAATACCCTGGGAGAATTTTACTGGTCTTTGAGGAACTCTCTTTTCATTCTGCATTGTATTCTTTCTAATAAAAGCAGGCAGAAATGTAGTGAAAACAGTAATTGTTCACAGCAAGAGTTAGGGAGAAATCAGTAATAATATTCAGTTATTGAAGTTCTATAGTCCCTGCTAGTGTTCCTGTAAGCAACCATGAATGATTACAGCACGACTTAGCTAAGGTAGCCACTATGGATGATTAATAGGACATTAATCAAAAGATGCATATCAGGCTTAGAATTTGTTCACAAGCTTTCTTCTAATAGCTGATTTCATGTTCACTGAGCTCTATGCCAGTTTGTTCAATTTATTCTTCAGTGTACAAGCCATTCATCAAAGAACATAATGATTTAACACCCCTTTTCCTTTTTAGTGAACAAACATTACTAAGTGTAACTACTCTGGTCTGTTCATTAAAAACCACACAATTACACTGCCACAGATGAGGCTGAAAACAAAGCCTCTTTACTATACACTGGTGTTTTTTGCTTCCACACACACTGTGAGTTCACCTCATACATTCAAACACTAGACGGCACCATCCTGAAGATGCTGTCATATTTACCAAGATCAACAAACACAGCACACAAACAGTTTGGATGAGGTATTTATTTCTCTGTGAGTGGATAAAGCCTAGGACACTTTCACCCTTCAGATGAGACAGTTTAAAAGAAAAAAAAAAAAAAAAAAAGTGGACTGAATTCATTGGCAGTTCCAAGCACATAGCAGCCTTCAGAAACGCAGGTTGAGTTTTGGGGTTTTTTTGACTTTTTTTCCATTTGACCATGCACAACAATGCCTATCTTTGCAAGTCTAGGTTCAAAACTTTTGTAATGTCCATCTGACCCTACATGGTAAAAAGACAATTGTATGACTCAAGCAGTGCAGTGCTTAAACATTAAGTAAGTATACTTCCTATACTCCTCCCTACATAAATTAAAATGGCCTCCACCAAAAGGATAGATTTTACCTCCTAGAGATGTCCTTGTTATCTACATCTATCTTCACACTGTACAAGCAGTATCCAGAAAGAGGATGCTAAGCCAGGCATTGACAAAATTGTAAAGTACAACAGAGGAGACAGACAACATATTAGCAAGAGATTCTTACTGGAAAACAGTGACACCAGCAGCAGATGCATTAAAACACAGCTGACAGAAGTGCTAGGGGAAGGAGGAATTCTTTTTTCTTTAGTATCTTTCTTTTACCCTGTGCTCATCAGGAAGGGTTGAGTCTAAGGGACTAGGATTTTCCTAGGCTCCTATGGAGCCTGAAAACCTGCACTTCATTCCCTCTACCTCCAAACTTCAAACACCTTAGAATGAAATGAAAAGGTGATTGTGAGGGAACAGAGGAATAGCCAGCACAGCCAAGGGGAGTAACTCAGAAATGGAGACAATGGTTCAGCCATCAGGGTGACTTCTTAAATAGCTCAGGTAGCTGCCTTCAAATAACAATTCTCTTCAGCTGTTTCTGGAGAGCTCCTCATAAGACAAGTTGACCTGGCTGGGTTTAATGTCACTCGCATGCAAGATGTTGTCACTGGGCAGCCTGGAGGATTTTTTGATTTGAACAGATCAGAAGGTTCTGAAGAGAACAGAAGGTGGTAGGTCTCTCTCTGCCTTTCAGAAACCATACAATAAAGTTAATGCTGAGGGCCAAAAAGAAGAAAAATAAATCAAAGCCCTCGACATTGCTGGCATGGTGCGCTCTATTGGGAAGGGAAGGCCTGGATTCTTGCCCTCCTTCCCAAAGTTTTTCACTGCACTTTGTTCAGCAACTCCTGAATACAGGATGGATGGGGAATCTCTGTAGCCCAGAGCCCCATGTGATCCCTCTGCCTTGACCAGCAGCCATATGTCCTCCTGCTGGCCCTACCAAGCTCATACTGCTTCCTAGCCAGGTGGCCAGCATCAGCAGGAACAGTGGACAGTGGCACCAAGCTGCCCTTGTCCAGTTGTTCCAACCGTGTCCGCTTATAAATGTGCAGCAGTGTCACTCAGGAACCACCTAAAATTCATGCCCAAAAGCAGTAAACAAGACCTGAAAGTAGTAATTTTGAGACTCTGGAACTACTTAAACCAACAACCAGTTTTTCAAAAGCAATGAGTAGTTCCAGAGGCTTCATTTTGAGTCATGTTTCTTTTAAGACAGTTTTAAGAGGCTGCATTTCAGAAAAGGAGAGCTCAAGAATTCCAAAATCCAGATGCCAGAAGAACACGTTCATGTTCATGTTTTCCAAAACACCAACCACTTCCAAAAGCTCTTGAATTCACAGAAATTTAAATGAACTATGAATCTTTTCCTTCCATCTACCTACTGAGATATGAAAATTTACACCACTGGAGGGAATTTAATTTGTATTTCTGTTACAGACTTTTAAACAAAATAAAAAAGGAAAACAAGATGAAAGCATATATGGCCACTAAAAATTACATGCCAGTTATCTTGTTAGTTGTTGAGCTTTATGAGTAATAAGGGTTAGAAGAAACATGTAATATTTCTGCTTAAGCATTCAATAACTCATATATACTGACAGAAAAGCCCATCAGTGATATCATTTATTTTATCGTACTGTGGGCTTCTGTTTCTCTCTGTCAGTCTGTCTGTCTGTCTCTCTTCTCCTCATCTGCAAAGTCTCAAACCCCCTTCAATGGAGGTAATGCAGGGCAGTGGACTACATTGCAATTACATGAGCACATCAAATTTTAAAGAACAGACTTCCAGAAGAAAAACAGACGTTATAATCAAAACCAAACTTTGTGGCTACTTTGTGGCTATCCTGCTAACAAGGTCATCCAGTTTCTGGTCACAGCTGCGGAATTTACCACAAAACATCTGTGAATTAAAGTCAGGAAAAAATCCTTCTTTCCTATACATTGCATAGGTGTGCCTAAGGAAGCAAAGATGCTGAGAAGATTCTAATTTTGTGAATACTGCAAGGATTGTCACACTGTATCACAGTAATTTTTTTCCCAAGAACTCTGAAGGCACCCTCTTTGGGTTATAAAATGCAAAGTTCTGCAAGATCTGATGCATGGAAATCTTGCACAAGTATCTAAGTGCTTTCCTCTTTCTGGTTCTGCCTTTGCAAGGTTTTAGGACAAGAGCTTCTCAAGCATTTTAATGAGGGAGCATTTAATGAAAGACATAGAGGAACAACTTGAAAGAGAGTACAAAAAAAAGCATTTGTGGACTTTTAGAATAGCTGCAGACATAGCCAGCAGGTTCATATGCGACTAGAAAAAACCAAAGACAACAGGTCCATACTGAAATACTGAAGGGAACAAGCAAAAGTGTATACTTCAGGGTTGCTAACCTAAAAAACACTTCTGCTGGGAGAGCACTAAGAGAACAAAAGTGAACAAGCAGGGGGGTTTATGTGCTTCTTAAATAGAATCCCCTGTTAGCATCATGAGAGGCACACTAACTAGAGTAACACCTCTAGTTTGACCCAGTGCGATATTTCTGATGGTTTTAATTTTTTTTTTCTTCATTTTTAAATTTCAGAAAGATAAATTTGTTTCTTTGGGGTATCTTTATTTATTCATATAGAATCACATTATATTTACCATATTAAAAGTGTCCTTCCTATCCTCCATCTTAAATATTTCCTGTGTCAATTGAAAATCCAAAACTTTGTTATTCTACACAGCACTCATTATATGCCTTCCCCCTCCTTTCTTTTCTTTTTTAAATAGTTGAAATTATTTCTATACTTTCTTCTTTTCCTGTCTGGAAAAAACAGGTAAACTCCATTTCAACTCATCCATATAATTTTTCAGGCCTCTTATCTTTTTCTTTGCTTGTCCTTGTCCCAACTTTGCTTATCCCAACTGCCCAACATCTTTTGAAATAAAACAATGAAGAACAGGTCACCGGACAGAAACATGGGGCATAGCGAGACACACTGTCTCAATCTAGATCATGGGGCAGGAGAGGGCTTCAGGCCTTTTGAAGGATCTTTGATGTCTGTGAGGTGCATTTGCAATCCTAACATTCACTTCATGAGGGAGGGTGCAACCAGCACTGCAAGGGGACATGCAGGCCCTTCCTGACTTGTAGAAAAGCCTTGGCACTCCCTGCTTGCCCTACAGCCTCCATCACTTGTTCTTGCCTTCAGGGACCTACACTAGACAGACCAAGTTATACAAATCTCTGCAAAAAGGACCCCAGTTCAAGAAAGGGCTAAGTAATTTGTAGGTGGACTGCCTTCATGTTCAATAAAGCTGATCATCACAAACTAGAATAAGACCTAGTTAACTTTAAAATGCACTTCTGTTTGGAGCAATTTACCCACAATATATGTAATACTCATTCTCAAGTAGGTACAGATGTCATGACTTTGTCTCATAATCCCTTAAGAGTTGCATGAAGTCTGTGGACAAAGGAAACTTGCCACTGTTCAAAACACAGGACATCTGGTAAGCGTGGCTGGGAGCTGAGCCATGGGTGCTTAGTGGATCTGCATAAGCTGACTTCATGCACAGAAGTTGATATAGATCTTTTGATGGAATAATGTATATGTCTGAGATGCAGCCAGGAACACTGCATACTCAGATGTGAAAAGCTGTGGACAGTCAGCAGAACAGACTCATAGCTACACCTCAGCAGAGGTGTAGAAGAAAACAAGCCAGTGAGTTCTCCTTAGACAAGAATGCAGAAGATAAGAAGCAACCAGTAACAACACGTAAGAAAACAGTCTCCTGCTGTTTGAGTTGGCAGAAACAGGAATTATGTACATTCCTTGTAAACACACAGGAGTGAGTGAAAAGAAGTTTCCAGCTCTGTCCTCTACTTCTCCTCATGGCAACAACCTGCAAGAGTGAATGATGACAAATTGCACAGGACACACAAATGACAAATCAGTTGGCAACCTTGCAGCCCTGAAGAGATCTGTGAAACTCTTACTGTTTCAAGTATCTTAGACACGAACCAAAAACCAAACAGCATTACAGGAAGAGAGACTTTAAAATGCACTTCTGTTTGGAGCAATTTAGCCACAATATATGCAATACTTTTACTAATAAAAAATTGTGCTTTAATATCTGTTCCTCTCCCTGAATTTTTTAACTGACAGCACTGCACTTTGAGTAGGCAATGCAGAAAAGTCATCATTAGTTTTCATGGCTTGCTATTCAAGTACAGGGAAAAACAATACCAAACTTTGACTACGAAACCAGACATAGTGATCTTGAATGCAGGTATGAGACTTGAAATCCTTTGAAAAAATATTTCAAAAATGACTAGGTTTCAAATATTCCTTTGTATTCGTAATGTTGACATGTTGCATTAAAAAGCACTAACTTAGAGACAAATCATCTAAATGAATTAGTAAAAAGACATATCCTGCATCTAATAAAGTAGATAGAGCATGTATTTTACTACGTTTTCCAGCTTCCATCAGATAATAATCATCATTGTACAATCATATTTAATTCACATACATCATCGCCCTTTTTTTTTTTTTTTTTTTTTTTTTTTTTTGCTTTTCTATTACCAGTTCAACATTAACAGAGTCTGTGGTTTGTACTTTCTCTTCAGCTTGACTTATTATCTATTCTGTTTTATCTGCTAGGCTAGGTGAAATTTTTCTTCATGAATACATTGCCATATCCAGAGTAAAATGGCATAGTGTCACTGAGAGCAACGGGGCCACACTGATTAACTTTATGTGCTCAGACAGCACTGTCAGCTTTGTCCTTCTCACTGGATTATTCCTGTGAAGGAATCCTTAGTATCCTAACTGGACTTCGTATTAATGGCACCTCGCATAATTTATCTGTGCTCCCTCCATGCAAGTTCATGCCACTCCTAGCAAACATAATTTTGAATTAAATTCACGGCTAAGCACTTTCAGGCTTCTAAAACTGGTATAATTTATTACATTAATAATAGTGCTAATTAATACTTGCTTTTAGGGTCCGAAAATGAATTAATGAAGTGCTAAACTCCAGCACACTTCTATTGGCTTGAGAACTTTCCTTGAACTAATATTGCTCTGGGTTCAATGAATGAGTTTAAACTCTTTGAGTAACACTGAACCAGTCTGGAGCAAGTCTGGAATTTTAATTACAAGATCTATGACATATAGATTTACATGCATGTATACATAATCTCACTTGTATACAGGTGCACCTATACATGTAAATGCGCATGCAATATGTGCCTGTGAAGTTTGCATTCTTTATGGTGCTCAGCTCCTTAGATTTTACACTTTCAAAAGGCAGAATTCTTGCCATTCATGTTTCTGGTGTTTCTGGTGAGAAACATCCACCACTTTCTAATGCAAGATGTAAGTGACCTCTGAAACAATCTCCCTGAATGTCACCCTCCTATAATCTACATGAGCTTTGTACAGGAAGCTAGCTGCATGGTTTTATTTTCACAGAGCCTGATACAGATGCAACTTTCTGTAATACTGGTGAATTTCCCTTTTATTCACTTTGTGGCACTTCTCTGCCATTCACGCTTCTTGAAAGAAGGTATGAAATGAAGCTATTATTGCAGGATAGAGCATTATATTCCCTTCTCTACATTAACCACAGTACAAAACCATGGAGAATAAAGCCCTATGTTGCACATATGTGAAGTTATAGTTATAGTAGGACCTGTTTCAGTGGGTTTACACTTGGACTGAATTTGACTCAGTCTGAACTGAGACAAAGCCTTCATTTACAACATATTACATGCAATTAATTAGAAAGCTTTTAATGTAAGAAAGGCTTTCAGTCAAAATCAGCGCTGCATCTAACTTAGGCAGATCCCAGTGAGTGATAATAAACAAAACACCTATATTGCTGACATAATTAACAAACTCTTTATCCTACACATCCCATCGTAATGAGCTTATTGCAAAACATTGTTTTTAATGAATTATGTTATACCTGTGGTACACTAAACATGTCCTTTTTAATATCACTAACCAGCATTTGAGCGTGTCCTTTTAAACATATAAAATTACAGAAATATACAAACTTACAGTCTAAAACACTAATCAAAGGTAAGAATTAAGTAGTTGGATTTAAGTAAAGGTTAGATTCATATTCTCAGATGGGGTTTTCTGTTTCATAGTGCAATTGTCAGCAATCTGGGCATGGAGTTGAAAAATGAAAAAATTGTATCTGCATATGTGACAAAATTATTTTGAGCAGCATGGTGAAAGCTAAGTGGTTATCTTTAGAGCCCAGTATGCTAGATGAATGAGCAATACTGATAGCAAGATGCATATCGATACTGAAATGGAGTCAGAGCTATTCATACACTGGTTCTAAATTAACTTAGACAAATGACAAGAAGCACTTGCTTGTCTCAATGCAGAATTCAATGAAGGAATGAAAATTTGATCAACATGAAGCTATGGCAAAAACATGTTAAAACAATTGGCTGGGGAAAAAACCAGAAAAAATCATGGTGCATTTAAATTGCTGCTCCTCCCCTGGAATATTACTGCATATAGTAGAAGGAGACTTTCAGACAGTATCAGCAGAAAAAACAATCCAAGGAACTCTGAGGAGCAGACTGAAAACAACATCGGAAAGGAGATGAATAAGAGGAAACATAATAAGAATATATAAAATACTGAATAAAGAAGGAGGATTGAGAAAATGAGGGCTTCCTGTCTTATAACTGAGACATTCTGTTAAATTCAAAAACTGGATAATTTAAACCTGATAAAAGGATACTCTTTCCTTTTTTTTTTTTTTATAGAGTGTATAATTCGACTGTTGGGCTCTCTGCTAAAGATACTTTCACTTTTCTCTGTTGATAACTTCATACCTCATTTGGATATTTTAGCTCTATTTTTATTTTTCTCTTTATTTTCTCTTTGTGTTTGCAAAGGAAAACTGGAAAAATTATTACCTAGTCATACCTAGTCACTCATCTCTAGATACAACGCACTGACTCATTATACAACAATCATTCTATACAAGGAGCTTATATGAGATGAGGAAATAACTGAGAATCCAATATCTGCTTGCAGAAATACAACTCTTGTCTTCCTCACTGATGTTATTCCATTGCTGTCTAAACTCACTCTACAAACCTTCTCTAGTGCTCTTTGTGAAAGTATACTTGCCACCATTCCCTGAAGCTTCAGATCAACTCAGAGCAAAGTGACAGGAGCCAGAGCAGCCAGGGTCTAGCTGTAATTAACCACACTATGTTAATTGTTCTGATGCTATCAGGGAAGCAGGGCAGCACATGGGGGAAAAAAGAAAGTGCTATTGTGTTTTCTTGGTTTCTTTCAAGGAGATCCCAAAGGGCTCTTGTGCTCACATGAAACTGAATTTTCACAGGTTATGAGATGGCTAAGTTATATTCAGAGTTATACCTGCCTAGACCCAAAGAAAGTCACTTGTAGTAAGTGAAACTACTGACTTAAACACCTTGGATCTGACAGGGAATTCGGATCATTTTCTGAAAACTGACTTTGTAATTTGCTGCTATTACAGCATTGCCAAGAGACTAGAGGTTCTAAATTTCAAATCTTATAGAACATGAATTCCCAGCCTCCTGTGTTTATTAAAGACCAAAACCTTTATATTTTGTAAAGGTTTGAATCAGTACTCTTAATATCATGGGAACTGATTACCCCCTCTATTCTCACTCTAAACCACGCTGTCTCTCAAAAAGAAGTGCTACTGAAGTGCAAAGTCTAATAATTGTCACAGGTAGCAGATATAATATTAAGTACATCTTGACAAAGGATTAATAGCAGGGGTGCTGCACTGCAGGACTGAGGCAGGTAACCAAATGAGTAAATGTCAAATGAAGGATTATCCTCATTTGATGCTATTTCATACATCTTCTTTCTGCATAATCTTTCCCAGCTGAGACCTAAAACAGGTGTTTTCAAATGCACAAAGTAGAAGCTCTACCTGGTGTGCAAAAGGAGATCCACTATTAGCTGTCAGCAGGAGTGTCATCTCCTTTTCAAATACTCAGCCAGTAGTCAGGACATAGCACTACACTGCCAGCTGACAATGACAAAGCACCCGCCAAGCCGAGCTCTCTCTGGATTGTGCTGAACTACTAGTATTTATTATTCAATCTACAGTAGTACCCATGTCAAAGACCAGAGCCCTTCTGTGCTTGGCTTTGTACAAACAGAGACCAAAATGTGGCTCTTTTCACCTGATTTCATCCTCAGCATCCCACAGGGTTGCTGTGGGATAGAGGATCCAATGCAGAAAAGATGTGTGAAACACAGGATGTAATCTTTCAGCGTCTTTTTTTAGCCAATGCAAAGACCAGTAAGGTCCTGGAGACGCTTTCTAAACACAAGTAGTACCTTTACAAAAACAGGTGTGAAAGAGCATTGAACCCACAAAATTAAACATACCAGAAGTAAACCTGCCCATATCTTCATGTGCTGACTCATCAGCTTTTAGTTATGTGACAGCATACCCCTTTTCCTCTCTGCATGATTCTTAATTCCTTCAGTCCACAACATACACAGTAACTTTCAGCAAGAGGCCCTCTGGTACTTTTCTTCTCTGTGCCCAGAGTAATGCCCATAGGCCTTCCTTCCCTTGTATTTAAACCATCAGTGAATAAATAATTACTGACACCCTCCTGAGCTTCTCCACTGTGCTCATCACTGTATAATCTAATTGCTTCACAAAACATTAATGCTTTCAACCTCCCTCTGAGGTGAAGGGGAAGGATTCATTTTGCACAGGAACATGAATCAAAGAAAGATGGAGGCAAAAAGTGTCACTCATTGCGGTTGCCCAATTTCAGGCAAGAAGATCTGGGCTAGTAACATGACACAGTATACAAAATGTTCAAAACAGCCGCCAGTATCTTCAAGTCATGGCTGTGAGCAATTTGACTCCTCTGCAAAATTAAGAGTGGTAGGCTGGGACTCCAGATGACAAACTGAGCCTGGTGGTCACTTCTGACTAGTTCAGCTTGTTCAGCATCAGTCTGGAACAGTGTTGCAAGAGCACAGTCTGCCCTCCAGGCAGCAAACAACCAGGTAGGAGGCTCCCTCCTCTTTTAGGCTGTCTGGGACAGGTGAGACAGTGTCCTGTGGCTTTCACTGATCCACAGAGGATGCTCAGGCTGTTCAGGTTGTGCATTGAAGAAGACAGGGGCCCTATAAATACTGTGCAACCCTGAAGTTAAAGATGGTATCAGAGTTCAATCACAAGGGGGCAGTACCTTCATTCTCTGAATGACCGGCTTCTGCATGCTTTATTTTGCAGCCTTTTCTCTCTTTTGCTGCAAGTCTACGCTGTGTTATAGAAAGGCATTTTGTGCCAACTTGCTTAGCCTGTACAGTTTCTGGGCTGACTCCTGTCTCCTCTAAAGACTGTTTTCTGTTTCACAAATCTGTTATGGCTAGACTGACAGTGGAGCCTCCACAGGCTTCCCAAGGAGGTACCAGAGCTGCAACTGGAGGGAAAGGTCCTCCTTCCTATCCTGGCCCTGGACTGGAACATGCTGAGTGTTTAGTTTATTTAACACATGCTAATAGAAACCTCTTAAGGGCTTATCACTTAACTAAATGGGACAATTTCTCAAGAACAGCAAAGATCACATCTACATCATCTAGGCAACATTCCTGGCAAAGTTCAGCTTTCCAGTAAAAAGGCAATAGTTCTTCTAGTTTGTACAGAAAAATCTCTTCTTCCTTAGCTTCACTTGGATAAATTAATAACCTTGCTGATGTTTTTTGGAAATATTCAGCATTAGACAGGTATTTACCATGAAAAATGCTGCCAAGTGTAAACTATTTGGACTAAGTTAAAAAAGATAGGAAACAACATCAAGAACTAGAAAGACTATGTAATGTTAAGTATAGTTAATGCTACTGATACTATCGAAAGTTGAAATCCTTCCTGTCTTGCAATTCCATCTAGTGGCTTGCTGAATTGTATCATTTTCCTGCAGCAACTCCAATGACATTAACCTGCAAGTTTCCAGAAGCTAGGATTTTACACCAGGAAATGTTCTTTTCTAGACTTTGATCACAGTTGCTGACAAGATTTTAAATGGGATGAACCTATGGTTTTATTCAGTACAACAGTTCTTGTGCTGAATGCATTATTTGCAAGACAGTGAATATTAAATTAGGTTTTACTGACAGTCATGTTGGCATTAAATCTTGGAATTTATTAAGGGCAATGAAATGCGGTTTTGGTTTAATACCTTACATCACTGTTTATTTTGTTTTATATAGACAAGTTCACATAGGAGAAGTTAAAGGGCACCAACAGAAGTGAGTTGCAAAGCAGGAAGAAAAGCTCTCCCTTTTCTTCCTTTCAACTGAGAAGAATGGAAGTGTACATTTCCAACTTCGCATGATGAATGGACATACTCTTATCAAAATAAAAAAAAAAAAAATCTTAATTCGAAATCATGTGAAATTTTGTATTATGCTTTCCTGGGAAGTATGACCAGGAAGGGCTGAAAGCTTTGGTCAGTCACAGATTCAGTCACACAAGCGTTGCTTTCTTCAGTGACACCAGTTCACAAGACTTACCTTGAAGACTCCCTACCATCCTTTCTCAGTCTTTGCTCACAACTCCCTCCAGTTCCACAACTGTCTTCAACAAAACTATTCATCTGACTCCAGCTTTACTTTGGAAGAGTAAAAAGCAGAGAGGACTTACTCCACTGTAGAGACTACACCAATTTTCATGCACTATTTGCTTTACCACAGTTGCAAGCTATGGGAAAGGAGTTTAGTTATTAAGTGCCATCCCATCCTATTGACAGTGCAGATAGCACACCCCCATACAGTTACATGTATTTGACATATGTGGTCCAACTGCTGCCATCCATTGACATAAATCACATTCCCCATTAAGGAGCTTCATAACTGGGACCATGGCTCCATTGACTGCCAAGCTGTATTGAGAGCAATACCTGTACCTGTGAAATACCGCACAGCTACTCAAGTACATCAGAGCTACAAAGCACGACTATTTGAAAGTGCTTAAAAAGGAAAACACAGCACTTACACTAATACAAATATTTGCAGCTCTGTCACTCTCAGAGTTTGTCAGGCTCATGGTTTCTAATACACCAGATGTGTGTCCCATCTTCTACAGGAGTAGAAGCCTGTTTTCGAAGCTGTAAACGTGTCATTTTTGCCACGGAGGCATTTCACAGATTTCACAGAATATTCTGAGTTGGATAGGACCCATGAGGCTCATCAAATCTGACTTTTTAAGGGAATGGCCCATACAGGGGCCTGACCTTGGTGGTGCTTTTGAGCCTTTCCTAAAATGGGTGCCCCATCTCAAGAAACTGATTCAGGGACATGTTCCTTTGCCTCATTGCAAATTGAAGGTGGAAGCTGCTGTTAAACCAGGGCCCAGAAGCATTCTTTGAGGGTTATAAATGCAAGCCCAACATTTCCTGACACATTGGAGAGGTGGAGGATTTTTTTTAGAATACCAGAGCTTTTCTCAGTTAACATACAGCCATACAAAAATGTTCTGCAGTTGCATCTCCATTTTTCCTGCTGCAGTTCTTGATTTTCTTCCACTCCCTTTTTCTTTTTACATTATTCCTTTAGTTCCCTCTCCTTTGTGCTCTATTTGCTTCCCTTTTCTTCACAACTTCTGTCCATCTCTTCATTTGTTACTCTGCTCTTCTGCCTCCAGAACAATAATTTCTGACTGTTTTCTTGCACACACAAGTGAAGCAGCTAAGTGAAAATCATTTCTGATGACAGTACTTCCTTGGTACCAATTTAAAAAAAAAAATTTAGTCAGCAAATGTCAAATCTTTCAACACATGAAAAAAAAAAAAAATGGAGATGAATACCCAAAAGTTAAAGCCAAACATTTGAATTGAACAGTACCATATTAATCTTTACTTTTTGATGATCGTAATGTAGGAACATTTCACTGTCCATCATATCTATGGGCAGAAGAACCCAAGTGACTTAAGTCACAAACCTATCCTAGAGTTTCTTCTCTGAAAATGGATTACTGGACACACAAACACACACTGTTCCTGCTGGTCAGACAAAATATTACCTGCACTGGACAATAACAGGCCAAAATGTTCCTTTTGTGGTTACCTTTCTGAGTAAGAAAAAAAATATTTTACACTTTAAATTAAGCTCTGATGAACATACATTACAGAAACTTCAAAATGCACATATTCACAAAATAAACCCCTCAAGTTACTTAAAGATGTGAGTATATGTTGACATTTGTGTGTGTGACTTATAAATGAGAATATACAATTCAGGTAGCAAATCAATTCTTACCTTATTGCACTTGCAGATAAGTGGCCATAAGAACCACTGGCTGACGAACTGCTACGAGAATTATTGAGAATCGTGACCAATGAATTTGGAGATGTCCGAATCATGGTCTGAAGGTCAAAGCTGTGGTCAGACAGGGGGGATATGGACAACGTGCGCTTTCGGCTTGGTCTAGCTGACAACCTTGGACTTGGAAACCTGGCGCCTGTTATGTAAACACAAATAATTATCCACCAGGACACTTCATTTGCTTTATTTGTTATCAGTGATGGGGAGAGGGAGACACCAGCACACTGTGACAAGCCTGCTCTCTTCATTTGTGATCTACTGGCCACGATTGAGGAAAATTAGGAAGAAAAATCTTTCTTCCTATGGCTTACCTCAGGGGAGCTCTGTTTATTAATGTGCAAGCAAAATGATAAATGGCTAAACAAAAGGAAAAGACTTTTATGAGTTATCCCTCTCATTTCTGGTGATTTATGAATCTGATGGCTTCTTAGACATTCACATCATTAATTCAACCATGAGCAATGAGACAGTGGTTCAGATCTGGGATACCAGCAAGCCCAAACCCACAACACTTTAATACATACAGCCAAACCTACATATGTCAAATGCATATAGAAATGAATGGGCAGCTTTCCCTTTGTTGACCATAATTCTGCCAGGTGGATATTTGATGCAAAACTAAAAATCAGGACTAAAACAAACACTAAAAGGGCCAGCTCTATCAGCAGAATTCAGATTGACATTCAGAGCATTAAAATGAGAAACAGTAGGCTTTATTCGAATTTGTCCAAGATCCCACTATATCCTTTTTTTGGGGTGTATAGGGGCCTACAACTGCTAAATTTCTGTAAAACTGGAGCTTAGACTTTTCAAAGCAGCAAAGTGAAGGCAAAGATATAGATACCACTTAAATAAATACATATTACATTTCTAAATTTTATGTCCTGTTCTGAAAATCTCTACCTCTTCTGATCTATTTTACCATGTCATGCCAACTCTATGCAGTCCGGACAGAAGATATATCACCTTAAATTTATTCCTTTTATTTCATTATTTTCTATCTTGGTTGAGAGTAAAGAGAGAATTAGCTTCCCCACTGCACACTGAACAATTTCCTTTAACAGTACTGCTGCTTCTACCTTTTTAATCCTTTTAACCTGTAGTAAAGGACTGAATCCTAATGATTCTGACAGCCAGGGTCATGCAGATCTTGGGTTTGATGCAGCTTTACAGCTACATCAAACTTTATAGCTACTTCTCCTAGAGTCCCTGACATTCTCTGTAACTTGCTAATAATTCAAAGTTGGCCACAAGCCTCCAATATAGGTCTGCCTTTCTTAACATCTTTGTGTCCAGGATCTTTTTTTTGCAGGGTATTTAAGTTTACATGTCTAACAATAACCAGAAGAGCCCAAATGACTCTAATTAGACTCATCTCAAGATCAGAGCTAGATTAGAATCTATTAGTATGCTTTCTTACACACCTGAGTGGGTTTCCCTTCTTTCTGTGCATGCTAGCCAAGATTTTAATACAGTATCAGGGGTTGCCATTTTATTGCAGTTGACTGTGTGATCAGATCTCCATTTATAATCCTTATCCTCTTTGGCACCTGGGTAATACAGAGTTTTGTTCCTTCCTCCTCTGTCTCCAGAATAAGCCTTAGTCCATATAGCTCCAGTTTTTCAATGAATATTCAAGCTTTTGATTCATCATTTAAAATTTAGGTATAGCCATTTATTTATTTGTAAAATCTACACATGCGAATTTTTGTTTTATCTCCTTTTTAGGAGCTTGCGATTGTATTAGTGCTGTGCTTCATGTCTTTCAAAGGCAGAGATCTTTTACTTGTACTAAAATAAGAAACATCAATGATCAGCAGCTATAAGAAACTGCAATATTTCTAACAAGGAAATACAACATACATGTCATGCTAAAACAAAAATAGTAGTAATTTGCACTTGCATCTTTAATCCACAATTCTCTGCTGGCTGTTCAGCTGGAATGAATTAAAACAATGCCTCTGAAGTTAGTGCTTGTAATGTAATTTACCCCAGATGAGGATACAATTCAAGTGCTTTATCATGGTTTTACAAGGGCATAGCTAAGTGCAGACATTATACTCCCTGCAGTGTCCTGCACATTCTCAAAAACTGCAGAGACCCCCCTCCTCACCCTTTCTGGACTGAACCAGTCTCCTTTACCCTTGCCTAAGTCATGCTATGGCTCTTGCATGTCTGCCCTCTGCTTGCTACACCTTCATCTTGCCGCCAGCTGCTGCCAGAGCATCCCTGTGTCTACTCTGGATGCACCAGATCTATGGCCAAGGATGGCCCTCAGGGGCAGTGCCAGGGCTTGAGCCACCCATACAGTAGTCTCAGGCTTCCTCTGTTCCTTCAGGCAGCACCTGTTTCAGGCTCCATCCACCTCTGGGAATTCAGCAGCCCCCTCCATCTACCTGCAACAGGAACAATCTCCTATGGGAGATTTTTCAGGATCCTGCAAAAAGGGAACATTTCTGCTTCAGCCAGACAAGAGCTCTACTGAGTCTGACCACAGGAGACAGAGATTCAATTCAAGAGGGCCATGACTTCTAAAACAGAAAATACAATTGAATGGAATTACTGTTTTGCCCTATCTTCATGGTTTAATTAGGTCTCACATGCCTAAAAAGTCTTAAGCGTGAGCTGGCCACTCATTACAGGACATTTGCTTAACCATTCATTTAGCATAACATGAATTTGTTAGCATGTTACTATAAAAAGGAATAGGTCACAATTTGTCAGTGCCTCTGAATACTAAACCAAACTTCCCAGCCTTGCCCAGCATTTATTTTAAAAACAAACACTTTAATATTTATTTAGCAATCATCTGCTCACAGTGCTCTCCCACCAAAGTATTACATTCCTTACTCAACAATGCTTTAAAATCAGAAAATGAAGGAGCACTGATTCACTAAAAATCCATTTACCTCTGTGGAAGTGCTGATAAAAAATCATCAGCTTTGGCAAAGCATGTAAATGGAAGTTGACAGTGAAGATTTGCTTAAAAATGTCACCCTTTTGGAGTAGACATTATAGAAATAAAAAGTCAGTAGTAGACAGTAAAAACTCAAGTGTGCCAACAAAAAATCCAGCAGGTGTCAGAAGAAAAGATCTTATTCTGAGGTGGAGATCAATTCTAAAATAACAGATATCTATCTCCATCATAAATTTCAAAAATGGAATATGCCATTCAGCAAATTTGTCCATGAATTTGGTTTCTGAGTTGAAGTTTTTAGCATTGCTTAATCATTTATAAGGCAATCTTCAGACATGTATCATTTATTCCATCCCTTTAAATCAAACTTCATCAAACCATTTTTATTCCCTTCCTTTAAATCAAACTTCCTTGAACATGTCTCAGGCACTAGTTTTTATTGAAGGCTGTGAACTTGGGACATTTAGGGGAGGTGGGTTTAAAGTCAAACCTTTTTTCTTTCTTTTCTTTCTACCTTCTGTTAACAGATGTGTAAAAACATTGTTTTCACTTTATAGAAGTTTATAATAAATTTTGTCTTCATTTTCAAAATGATAAATTTGTCATCAGGATAAGAGAAGAAGGAATGGCTTTGATACTCCACCCTCATTCTCCAACTGTGCTTTGACAAACAGAAACCAAACCCAGTCCAAAGCTCCTCACTCTGGCTAAACTCTCTGGGCTGATGTTTGGGTCTGGCTGAGATGATATTCTTTTTTTCCCACTGCAGCCCTCACAGTGCTATGCTTTGCACTGGTAGCTGGAAAGAAGTCGCGGCTGCTGCTGACCAGTGCTGGCACAGCATTGTCTTCCAACACTCTCCCCATTAGAAGGCTGGAAGAGGGCAAGATCCTGGGAGGGGACACAACCAGGCCTGCAGACCCAAACTGACCAAAGGGATATTCCACACCATATGATAACAGCTCAGACATAAAGGCTAAGAAAAGGAGAGGGTGAGGGAACATTCATTAATTACATTTGCCTTCCAGAGCAACCCCTCCACATGCTGGAGCCCTGCTTCCTAGGAAGTGGGTGGACATTGCTTGCTGGTGGGAAGCAAATAATAAAAAATTTGATTTTCTCTTTGCTTCTGTACATGCAATCTTTCACTTTTGCCTGAGCAAACTGCCTTATCTCAACCTACATGTTGTTTTCTGTCTATTTTTCTTTCCCACATCCAGCTGAGAAGAGGGACTGATAGAGCAGTTTGATGGGCATCTGGCATCAAGGCAAGGTCAATGCACCACAGCCACCCAAACCCTTTAGGTCAGCTGGGTCAGTCTCTATTGCCAAAAGGAGTAGGTCATTATCAAATACCTTTTAAAAATAGAAACCTCCTGTTCTGAGTGAGGATAGAAAAAAATAAATCAGAGTGAGGATATTAATAATTTGGAATCTTGAAACCTCAGGGAACATGCTTGTGTTCCACTGAACCTCATTTAGGAGAGTAGAACATATTCCCCAAGTGAAAAATGCACCTATCAACCCAAAAAGGAGTGATTTTAAAAATAGTGCTTAAAGACAGCTTTGGCATTCAACATCTTTACAGCCACAACAAGCAATTTCAATTGTTGCTACTGTGGTGAGGTCAATAACTTCCACATCTACTCCACCCTTTTTTTGATGCTATACTTAAAGGTAACAGATAAACCTGACTTTTTCAGAACAAGCAAGAAGATGGCAAGGCTTGCTCAGGGTCTCTGGCCACCAAAACTGTAGAAGAGCTTTATAGCAGCAGAGAAAATTTTGGTCCAGTTTTCATGCCACTCAGGACAGGAGGAAGAAGAATTACAATTAAGCACGCATAATCTTGGTTTTATTCTCACGCAATGTATTAGACAGTTCATGGACAGTGAAGTTCAGAGCTTCAAAAAGTCTACTGCTCCTTGGGTAAGATTTAACCTCTGATTTACAATTCTCCCACTCTTATAATCCCCATTTGAAATCAGCTTTCCAGCACCACAGAGCAAAACAGAAGACCCTAAACTGCATATACTGTATGTAACACACTTTGGAGCTCAGTGTATGCTGGTGTTGAAATTATTTGCACTACAGGAGGGGTAGAGAATCCAAATTTTTGTCCTAGATGCTATATAAGCACACATATAGCTGTATAATTAGGAGACAGACTTGTTTCACAAAAGAACAATGTCTTCCTTGTATCTATTTGGTTGCTGCGTGGGAGAAACGAGCAGCAGCCTTTCAGTCAGTTGAGCCAACTTGCTTAGAATTTGATAGCAGATAATGAGGGAAACTACTCATGTGTCTTCTGCTTCCATTGACAAGACTGGGCAAAGGCAAAAGACTACTTTTTAAGATCACCATACAAACCCTTAAGAAGAAAAACCCAAACAAATGGCATTCTTCCCACTGATTGCTGTACTTTGTTATTAAATGCATATATGGGTATTCTTATTGGGGATTTTTATAAAGTCTTAATATCAGCTTCTTGCTAAGTTTTTTGTTCTCGTTTCTAATCTAAAAATCTGACAAAGAAGAAAGAGGTTTTCTTTAGCATGATGAATGATAGGACATTCAGATCCTTCTTAATGACAATTAATTTACTGTATACCCATGCAAGTTAAGATATTTTTAATTAGTTTTTACAAAGTAAAAGGGTAACTTCATACTCTATTTAGATAAAAGCAGCTATTGCCTGACTAAACACATTCTCATCAAATACAGAAGGTGAGATGAGTGACCTTACTAGGATTCACTCTTATTTTAATTCTCTAGTTACTGTTTAAAAATAACCCATTTGCATAATAGTGCAGTTTTTGTCTCTAACGCTGAAAAAATGCCTAATTGAAAAGTTGCTGGTGTAATTAATCTCAAATGTGTGATCTTAATTTTTAAAAACAAACAAAAAAAATAAAGTGCTCATTTAAAATGTATCCTAGCTAGAGCTGGTGAACACAAATATCCTTATTAAAGATGGTGTTTAGGTACCTTTTATGAATGGGATGAAATTATGGGCAAAGGTCAAAACATTTCCTGTTAAGTAAGATGTGATAACATTCTTGGGATGCAAAAGATGCAATTCTATGTAGATTACAACATATACAATCTCTACTTACACATGAAGATCCTTCTGCAAATGTCATTATTTGTATGAGTACTGCAAAGTCTTCTGGTTTTCTCAAGTTTTCTGATATATATATGGATATCTACCTTTCTAAAGGCTGAATAAACCCATTAGATCAAATCTGCATCCAATAATGCAGTTTGGCACTGCTATTTACATGCATTCAGACACACTCTCTCGTAGTAGGAACCAAACCCCTTGAAAATTTAAAATATGCCTGCTCATTGCAAGTGAAGTTTGAGAAGATGACGTTTAAAGTTCCCTTACAACCAAAACTATTCTAAGATTCTATGATTCTTTTCAAGGAAGACGTGCCCATTCATGCAAGCTGGGGATTTGTCGTTGCAGCTGGAACACAGCAGCAAATTTACATTACCTGAACCACGTGTAAAAGCGTTTCCATTCTGCAAGGTATTATTAATAGGCATTCAGTGCTTTAGCAGTGTGCCTCATCTCTCCCTATCTGTCTAAAAATCCAAATCAGGAAGTATATTCTTAAGGTTTCAAATACCTAAGTCTGCACATTAATTTCTGGTTTAAGTCCAAATATCTTGCGTGAGTTTATTGTGTTTCTGCAGCGTGCTCAAGGTATGTTACTGTAAATTCTTTATGCATGCTACTGGTGCAGTGAGACTGATAATAGAAAATTAATTTTAAAAATCCTTCATTAGCAAGGAAACAGAATGAAAAAAATCTTTCCTGCACAGTTTCACAACTATCTGTCTTGCCTGACTCTTATAAAAATTATGTGTCAGTCAAGTATTTCACACTCCAAGGCATGTGTTCTGCAGGGCTAGCTGCAGAACACATAGGAACACATATAGGAATATTCCTATATTCCTACGCATTCTAGAGGTAAACCTCCCAACACCCATGCTCCTGGAGATCACCAACTATGGTGTGCAGCCAACAGCAGGAAGAAGAAATCACATGTAAACAAAAAGTTTAAAATTCTAAAGGAAAATAAGGTTGTCTAACACTATTGTATTGGTCTGTACTACCAAGCAAAAGTCAACATCACCACCTTTTCTTGCCACCATTTTTTACTGCCCTCATCAGAAGGAGCAGAGTACATCCTGAAAAGCATGTAAGCATCTATGACTCGAGGGCAATGCTCTGCATAATCCCTTCTGGTTGATCAAAAAAAGCAGTAGCAAGCAGTTTGCAATGGGGTCCTCTCTTTTCCTCCTTCAACAGAGAAACAGAGACAGATTAGAGGACTGAAAGATACTGAGTGGATACAGAAGGCTCTTAATATTATGCAAATGTTATGGAAAACTAAACTAAGTTTGCTTGAGAATTCAGCAAACTGCTTTACTTTACCAGTGGTCGCTGGTCTATTGGTCTATGATACACAACTTGTAAGTGCAGCTAGCACTCTCTGAAAGGTGCGGGGCATGCTCTCCTAACAGAAAAACAAATGTAAACTCTCTGTTAACAGAGAGCTCATCAGGGAAATACTCAGCCTAACTATGAAAGTGAGTTACTGATTGTAAATAGAAAAGGACAATTTCAAAAGCACTCAAGCCCTGCTAGAAATAAAATTTATAACCTGTTTTCAGGAGCAGTCCTGCTCCTCTCCCTACTTTCTTTCAAAGTTTACTTTTACGCTTGACATAACCCTTGTGTATTTGGCAATCAATTCTCTGGCCCTCCAGCCTCATCAGGAGGCTTATGTCGACTCCCACTTCTCTATCAGCATGGAGGCCCTTTGGGTCACACTACGAACAACCCACGTGGTTCCCTTTGTCGGACCATCTATATTTCTAGAAAATATCACTCACTATCCATGGCATGAAGATATTCCATATGAAGAGCCCCGGCTCCTGCAGTGGCAGCTGAAGGAATGATGTCGGCGTACGGGCTGCGCTGGCCTGCCAACAGAGCCATCTGATGATAATATTCAGCTGGACTGACGCCAGCATGTGGAGCTAAAAAAAAACAACATAAAAGTACCGTTAATGACGTAAGATAAACAAGAAGGAAAGTTTTATCACATTGTCAGTTTCTCTGGCCATTAAAACAGCTTGTTTATTTTTTAATGTAATGTAACGTCTGCACTATGCCACCACTGGTCAGTATATTTCAATCAATTGGTACTGTAAAGACACCATTCAAAAAAACCAGCAAGACCTCAAATATTAACGAGCTTGGTGATCTCATATTTTTTGTATTTATTATTAAGTGACTCAAAAAGTGACAGGCTGACAGCAGTGGAAACTAGCATGATTTATTTAGTGACATAAAAAAGCAGGACAATCTTCCTAATTTTATTCACATTTACCTCATCCCTGGCTCAAAGGAATCCATCTCTAAGGTAACAGGGTGGCTGAACTTCCATAAGCATTCAGGTATCTGGAGTCTCTACTTAGGAGACTAGAAGACTCTCCCTCACCATGTCCCTCTGTGTCTATGCTTAGGAGCAAACAGGGATAAAGCATGATTCCAGGACAAATAATAGCTGTCCGTGAACAATACAGGTTTTTAGGAGGATAGACTGAAGTCAATAAATGTGACCATCCCATCCTTCAAAGTTCATGTATAAATATGCTTGACACACAAGCCTATTTGCAGAGTCAAAACCACAGACTGAATAGACTCTACAGCCCATCAGTGAGGTTATCATGGTGCAGACCTATGGACTTGTATTAGATGTTCTCTCATGTAAAAATGACATGAGAGCTTCCTGATCCCCTCCAATTTTCAAGCAAGTCGTCAATTAATGGGAAACCCTGGTCAAATACAAAAATTGACATCACTTAAAGATCATCTCCTCTCAGCAGGCTTCATATGCTACTGAAGGCAGAGGGTAAGACATACACATAAAATAAGCTGGGCTCCCTCTCCTTGATCTTGACCCTAATCTGCCATGAAACTTGAGGTGAACAGCACTTCTCTCTGGTCTCTCCCTGTCCCGCTTGCAAAACAGTTTACACTCTGGTCACCACAAGATGGTGACCATTTTTAGCACTTTTAACACTTGGGGCTCCTTAGGTTAACAGGCTGCACGCCAAGCTGGTACACCAGATTATTTTTATATTTTTTCGTATCATTCAATGAGATTTTTCTTTAATCTCAGCATCTGAATCTTAAAGGAAAACAAAATGTTGGGCTGAAATTCTTTGAATATTGGTACCTACACAGAGCTAAAGATAATTTAAATTTTCATTAGAAAATCAGATTCTAAATACAAACCTTAGAAACAAAGAATCAAGATTTACACTTTTAATGTTCTTTTGAACATAAACAAGGCATTGGAATTTGGAGAAAAGTTAATTCAGCAATAGATTGCTGAAGTCTGCCTTTATTACTACAAAATAAAATGAAAGAATGTGCTTTTGATGTTAAAATGTTAAATATAACATATAAGAAAGGGTTGTGAAAAATAGATGTATGTCAAACAGGAATAGGAATGTCATAAAAAATGAGCTGAGAAAAATTAAAAGTTGCTGGTATTTTTTCCAAATTACAAATTGATTTCACAATTAAATACAATCTTTCCACTTCCTATGAAATGGCAAAGAAATTATTCAGACCAAATTTTAAAAGTAACTCAAACTGAATCACTGATTTTAAAGTTTTACAGTAGTAGGCAACCATGGTATAATTCCAGACTGACTGAAAATATTTCCTGAGCTTTCTGACATAAGTGTCTGGGTTAACTAACAGTAACATTGGCTGCAAACTTTAAAATTAACTGCTGCAAAAAACATAGTGTACACATAATTACTAAATGTTTCATATGCCAAGAAATGTTCTGATGCTTTTAAAAGATTATTCCTTACTACCTCCCTCAAACACAAAAAATTAGTCTACTAAATTATGTACTGCATGAAGGGCAAATGAAGGATAAATAGGAAGACCCTCAGCCCTGAATTTTTTTCCTGTTTATTCCCAGGTAGCTCCAACTTTGTTCCCATTTTTCTATAAGCAGAGACATTTGCTTCGGCACCATAGGCAGAACTGAGCTTCATTTGAGTACTTTCCTCTACACACACCAACAACTCCATTTTTACCCCTGCTCCAAATCCTCAGAGAAGTCCTCAGCCACCCCTGACCCACCAAATCTGCTGGCTAAGGAAAGTGACAAGAGTTATGTTCCAGATTGTTTTGGCTCCTGGTCATCCCCAGATCCGTGAGTTGACAGACTGAGCCCAATAGCACACTGATCTAATTATCTAACTGTCCTAAAGCAATTAGGCAGCAAGAGAAATCTCACTATGGCTTTCAGAAGAGCAATAACAACTTCCAAGTTTTCATAGTTCAAATGCTATATCACTTAGGCCATGGTGTCCTTTATGTTATTGCTATGTTATGTGCATGTACCCCTCTAAATCACAGGAGTGTTTAATTTGCATTCTTGAAGTGCTCAAGCCAAGATTCAGGAACCCACATCTGAAAAAAGCATTTGATTGTATACCTGATTGATCATACAACAGACTATGGACTACAGGGAACAAACTTGCAGCTTTTCAACAGCATGTTCTTTGATTGAGATATCTTCAATGCCTCAATCAAGTTACTGTATTTTCATTGGATGCTGCCAACACCAGGGTTGTGGCAACTGATCAAAGATGAACTGTGAGCCTACAGGAAGTGTGACGTAAAGTGCATTTGTTTAAAACCCGAAGATAGATGCTTAAGCCAGTAAATTTAGCATGTACTTATGACAGATTAAGGCTATGTATACAGCCAGCAAACAAAACTCAGGGGATGAGCATTAAGACAGACTGTACTCAGCTGTACTGTCCACACCTGAGTGTCTCATGCCATCTGAAAGCTTGAGAATATCCAAGCTACTTAGGCTGGCGAGAGAAAACTGTCTTTCTGAGGTGGCAGGTGGAGTTGAGGCAGGGTATTTCACAGATCTGAACACCTGCATGGTAGACAGATGAACCTTAGAACTATCATAATTATGATGGCGCTCCAGACTCAACTGCTAGCATGCCAAGTGTCCATTTGTTGAGGAACTGAATAGTCTCTTGAGGTTTCACTACCTACAAGTCACTGAACTACAATGGCAGAACAACACAGAAAGATCACACATTTCTATACTGTATACATCTACATTTAGGTGCCAGAATTTGAAACCAAATTCTTCCCTGTGACATCTCTGGATATTTCTGGAGCATCAATTGGGTACTGGGTCAGAGAACACTATGTGCCTACATCTTTGCAAGTGAATCCAGTGTGGTTGGTACACCTGAAACCAAGACTGTATACAGCCTAATGTCATAGGTGGTGACAGGTGGTTTCCTTCACACCTTCCTTTGTGTGCCATTGGAACATACCTTAAGTATAAATGAAATTCTGTAGGAATGGGACCTGAAGATTATTGAAGATAGCAAGGTATTCTGCACATTATCTCCTGTGAAAAAGCCCAGATGTATACCACAAGAGTTTTCCCAATATATGCCATTACATTATAGCTCTGTCATTTTTGTCCTGTATCTAAAGCTCCAACGCTCCTAAAGTCAAAACTTGCCTTTCTGACCATTCAAATTTTTTTCTTACAAGTATTTTTTTTTTTAATACTTCTGCTAAAACAAAAAGGGTAGAATGAGCAAGAATTCATGCAACATCCAAGGCACTGCTAGGAAAGCCCTATTTGCATGCCATATACCTTGACTGACAATAGGTCATTAAAATTTATTCTCATAAGAATATGTGCCCATAACTAATGGATTAACTGTAAAGGTATATATTCTTATAAACGAGGATTAATTAGTTATCCGTTTGGATAGGGTGCACCGGTCATTTTTCAAATTCAGCTAAAGGCAGTTTAACTCTGGTAAGTTTCTGATATCACAGGGAAGATCTTTCCCATAGTTAAAGTACCAGTTTAATTACCTTTCTCTACATAGTTGATTCTGAGTATGTTATATTTTAGTCCCCTTCAGTAAATGGTACAATTTTGAAACGTCAAACTGCTTATGCTTACCCACTGTTGAAAAACCTACTATTAACAAGACAATCTTTTTTTGCAACTCTGTTGATGGCTCATTTTATCAAAATTCCCACTCAAATGAATAGGAAATGTGCTAGAGTAGTGACAAGAGTGATCACAGGAGTTCACTTCAGCCCAAATACCCTGCAAATTAAAAGCAATGGTCACACCAAGACCTAAAGCACTTAAAAGGGACAATCTTGATCATCAGCCACTTCTACATAAGCATCATTTATTTTGGTCATATTGTTGGCTAGGATAAACTAAAATAATTCTACATAACTTCAACAGAACTATTGACTAAATGTAACTGGTCAGTGCATGTTTTATATAATTGAAAAATACTATTTTAATTAAGAAGCCTTTTGTGCCTGAAGAACTACATGGTTATACACTGACATACACTCATAAAGAATCTGACTCAATTCAGTGCAGGTACGATGGATTTTTTGGGAGATCAGAATTACACCCCGTGTCAGCCCCACAAACAAAAGACATCAAAAGACATACCCCACCCTTCCAGCATAAATTTTGAATGAGGCAGCTTTTTTTTTTTCTTTTCCCTGAAGTTTCCACATTTGTGAGATGTACAAATGAGCCATCATCAGCTGATGAAGTATTGAAACATTTATGACATAATGAATATGTCTGACAAACCTGGTGAAGCTGCTTTGAACAAGGGGGAAAAATGTTGACAAGATTAATATAACTTAAGTTGCTACAATGACAGAAAACAGGAAGCCTGTCTTAACCCACCGTCTGTTGGGCTGAGTCCGCGGGCTGCCGAGATCATGGAGAGGGATGGGCTGCTGTGCAGGGACCTGATGTAGTCCATGTAGGGGTTAATGTATGGGTGAGGGGTGCTGAAGGGAGACTCTGATGTTGCAGCAGGATTTCGGTGCGGGGAAATTCTAAGGAATGGAAGCTCTGAGTATGTTGGGCTACTAGATAAGGCAGAAGGCCTGGAAGAAACAAAAGGAAGAAAAACAAAACCAGCCAGGTTATCTACACAATAAAGAAAAATACTATAAAGGTAACACACTTGTTTTGAAGAATAACAACTGAGTTGCACATGTACTGAAGTCAACTGCCTGGAAAGAAAAAGGATGGGAAATTAATTCTTCCCTGTCCTCACTATTAGCAACATTTCTCCGACCAATTTTAACATGACTTTATATTTAGTTTAATCTTTACACCCCTCAATACCCTTTCCCCAAGGAGTTAAGGAGAAAATCACTTAAATTAGTGCAAAATATGCACACTGTATTACATAGTAGTTCTTACTGCAATATAAAATACACACTGAGATTCAGAATAATTTACATCTTCAAAACCATGTGGCTATTGAAAAAGGAGCTTTGAGAGTCACACTGCACCCATGCCCTTCATTTTCCAGCTTACTCTTTCTGAAAGTGCAAGATGGCATGTTTATACAGAAATTGCTTCAGGAGTCCCAAACTTTGCCAGCCATTAAGACAAATGGGTCCTTCAGAGCATTTTTTTTGTTGCTGTCCCTTCCCATGAAAAATGCACAAAACTTGGTGGCAGAGTAAGAAAGATTGCTGTATATGTGTGTTTTGAGTATAGTGCCAATGACCAATGTTTTTTAACAAGACCCCATTAATTAACTACATCATCTTTGTGAAGGGAAAGCTTGGTGCCCTCTCATGCTATGTGTGATGAACCAAGGCTGAAAGCTGACAACAGATAAATAACCCGCCATGACCCTCCCCATCATCCCACCCTGTCGATATGACAGTGCTTGGAGACTTTTCTCTCACAGCACCCCATCTCCGAAGGCACTGGAAAAAGTTCAAATTTCATCACAAGGGGCTGGAGTGCCTGCCCTTGCCAACCTGCTCTTTGGCAAAAGACAATGATTAAGCCTGTCATGCATTTGCTGTAGTCCAACTGGCTGACCTGAACTAAATGCCTTTTTGTCCCTGTTTTTCCAATTAATTTAGCATATATACAGCACAGTCACAGGCAGCAGCTGTGAGAGCAGTGAGGGCAGCCTGTTCCTTTGATGCTGTTGGTTTACAAAGAGTAATCAAACAAGAAATGTATTTTTTTCCCTTTAACATACACATACCATGATCAATGGAGGGAGTTGTCATCACCTAAAAGGACAACAGAACATGATCTTACATAGGAGCTAATTCTGCCCTGCCACCAGCTCTGAAATGCTAGCATATGAGTGGGACAGTGAGCAAAGTCATGAATGCCTAACACGACGCCAGCTTCCCTGCCACTAAATCCATGAGGGCTTGTAAAATCTGAGGAATTATGTGTTTTTCTCCCTCTTTTCCCTTCCCTTTCTGACCTTTCTTGTGTTTCTTTCCCTCCAACAACTTTCTGCAAGGTAAGCCTGTTTAGCCTTCCTGTATGAAAATACCTTCTAGCTCCAAAGTTTGTTAGAGAGCTGTATTTTGTGCTAGCAGCAGGTACCAACAGTGCAGTCTCTCCTCTGGCATCCAAGCAAGTGACCACATAAAGCTAAGCCACTCACTAGCACACTTTCAGCATATTTGAACTGCACTGTGAACCTGAAACCAGAAGCTACTTTCCACCACTGTGCAAACCAGACATCTCCCTTCCTCAGAGAACGTTTTGTTGGCATGGTTCTAAAGTATCTTTGTTTTACAGTGGAAGTGCATCTTTTACCTTGGTACTATGAAACCCAACCAGACATGAAATATTCGTTGTCTCCTGATTCCCTATGAGGCCAAGTTTGGTAGGCAAGAGCTTTAAAACTCATGTTGATGTAGGAAGCAAAAGTACTACAGCTGGGTATCACATTACAAAGTGAATTTCTTATTCTGGCAGTGAGGAAAATATAGTAGTACAGCAAATTTAATTCAAGAGTAACAAAGAAACTAAGTCTGGATGTCATTTTACAAGAGATTCTTTTTAAATGTGTTCCAAACTCATAGTTAGAAACATAAAGAGCATGCAGGCAGGCTGAGGCCCTGGCCTTATCTGGTGCATATTGAACAGAAAACTCTTTAAATGCCTATACAAGAAGGCTGAAAGTCTGTATCAGCCTCAGTGATTCACTCTCCAGCTGGACAACAGCCAAATGCTGCCGCAGGAGCAAGATTAAGAGCCAGGCTGTCAGCTTCTCCCTCCAGATCCAGCAAGAGCCATTCAAGGACACCAGGACTCCGTTGCTCTTCTCCTCAGCCCTGCCTCTTTCTCTCTCTCCTCTTCTGAGCTCCTCAGTTTTCCTAGGATGCTAGGGAAAGGACACTGACCTGGGTAACATCAATCAACAGCAGGCATATGAACGGTATTCTCTGAGGCAGAAATAAGGTGTCATCAGATTCCACAAAGAATTCCCAGCTCTGGACTCTGATGTTTCTTAATTTCTCTCAAGCATCTGATTTTAACAGGCTGCTAACTTCTGTGCTCACTTTCAGTCTGGACTTCTCTCGCTCCTCTGTGTTCCCACACTCTCCTTTCCCTACAGACCCATTTTCCCTCATGCCTTCTTCATTTGCTCTCAGGCCCACAAGTGGAGTCATCCTGCTTTATTCCAATAAACATCATATATCCTTCCTTTCCCTCTGTGATTAAACTTCACTGTGAACATCTTTCACAAGTACTAACTCCCTCCTTCAAACTAAAATGCAGCTTTTAGAAAGGGTGCAACCAAACTCCCTTACACCTCATTGTGTACCAATAAAGAATAACCTTTGTCCTGTAAACAGCAAAAGTACAGCCCAGGAGTGGCTCTGCAGATACTCATTCAGTGACAAACAAATCATATCTCCAGATGTGGGTAGCAGTCTATCCCCACAATTTTTATTTCACATGTATAGAATAATAGAATGGTTTGGATTGGAAGGTACCTTTACAGGTCATCTAGTCCATGATGCCATGAGCAGAGAAAGAAGCTGGGGACGCTCCTTCAAACTCAGGACTCTTCAGCCCAGCAACCTGGAACCTAGCCATGCATCCTGTTGAATGGCATTCTGCCTTGAGTCTGAGCCTACTTCATGGGATGCAGTGAGGCTTCAGCATGAGAAGAGGCAAGGAGATTTTCAGTGATACTGCTTGACAAGTTATGCCTCACCTGTAAACCATGGGAAAGCAGAACTTGCCCTGCATCTTCTCCTGTGCAGGGGTTCTTCTGTTATATTCAGACCACTTAAGGGAGGGAGCAAAGCAGATGTATGCTCTTTTCTGAATCAGGACCTCTGTGTCTACTTCTAGAGACCCTACAAACTCAATTCAAATTTCATACAAAGCTGATCACACTTTCAAGACATAGTTGAAGGTCTCCAGGTTTGTGGGTAAAAGAGATCGGTAGCTGTGTCTCACCACTGTTTTTTATTCTGGCACATTAGGATGATTTTATTATTTTCTCAGTAACCTTGATTATATCTACAATCCTGACATAAATGAGAAGGAACAGAGAACAGGGCTAGCTGTGAAGGCATCACCTCCTTCCTGTCTAAAAGGCCTTCCTGTTCACTGCTAAGGTGCTGAAATATCATGAGTGCCACACAGCTTCCATATCCACCACAGGACTTCCCACTCCCCATCCATACCCAGCGTGCCAGTTTCTTCCTGTCCCAACTCTGATACTCTGGGGAATCTCAACTACTCAGCTCATGAATGGCACACATGTGCTGAGGCAGGGAGATCAGTGTAAGGGCAAGCAGGTATATTTTTTCCTGTTAGTCATGACACTTCTTTGATGAATTATTGCAGAGGTGTCTGCACAGTCTTAAAAACTTACATAATCACACCAGTTCAGCAGCTGTGAACAGCATCAGTTGTAGGGCAAATCACAGTATGTATGAAGCTGCTTTTTTAAAAAAATTGGGTTTTTTTCTGACCACTGCTGAATCACAGGTGAGCTATCTGTAGGATTTCAGTTATTACTCATGAAAACAGCGTGTCATTTTGTTTTGTTGCTTACAGCTGCAATAGATGAACTGTGTACAAGAAGACTGACAAGCAGCAGGTTTGGATTTTAACCATCACAAAAACTGAATCAAATGCAATTCCCTTTTCATCCCATACAGTCCTTTTTTAACTGGTGAAGGAAGATCATGGGAGTTTGAGAGTTGATGAGGCAAGTATGAGCAAGTTATACATATTTCAAAATGATCCGCATGCACAGATCATTACCTAGTATTATCTTGAAAGAATCACACATTCTTTCCATCAGCAGGAAAAACTGAGATACAGAGACTCCGACTACATACTTTAGGCTGTTTATTGTACTTAAGCATTTGCCAGTTTTACAAAGAGGAAGATTGGATTGCCCAAATTCAAATCTTATCCCTTTCTTTGGTACTAATGGAACAGCTAACTTGAGTGAAATATTGCTGTCTGGCTATGACTAGAGGTAAAAGTCCCTGGGTAGGTAAGCCAAGACAGAGCTTGTTGACTGTGGGTCCTTTCAACCACCCTCTCAAAGCTCTACTGATGGGATTAGAGGGTCAGCCCAAAGCCCATGAAACTATCTTATGTGGATTCATGCGTGTAACTGAATTAGGAATTGAGGAGGGGGAGATGGAAAGAAAAGATACCCAGTTCAGGGTGCTGGGGAGCAGCAAAGGCCAGCTGCTCCCTAAGAAAAGGCAAGCCAGGAGCCATGCATGGGCAATGCACTCCATGCCACCAGATCTGAGTGACCAGAGCCAGATGCTATTAACACAGTCAATCATGAATCTGAGACAAGACAAAGAGACAAACCAGGTCTGGGTCGAGCCAGTCAAGTGCAGAAGGAGATAGGGACAAAGACATGTCAGGAGACACCGTGATTCTGAGGGCTCTATCCAGAACAGCTCCCTACAGTGCAGATCCTGAGCTCACCCAGGAGCAGGACCACAAACTGGCACTACTTACAACACAGGTCAGGCAGCTCAGCTAAAAAGGAGTTCCTGGATGCATGAGGTGTTGGTAGAGGTCTCCAGTGAGACCACTCATGACAATTACTGCCAATTAGTGGCCTCAGGGTACTAACTTGCTTTGGAGTGCTTGAACTGTTTTATTACATGCCAAAATATCAATACAGTGAAAATTGTCCCTGTTCTTCTATCTCTTGCAACTGTGAAAAACACAGGAGGCCCCAGGGCATAGTACAACCCCCCCACTTGTCATAGGCATTGTTCAATAGCAATGTTTTCTGGGATCAGATGTAAAGCCACTCAGAACAGCCGCAAAGGTCTGCGTCACAGGAAAGTCTGGACTACTATTCTTGAGGTTGGTTTGGCATTAGAGATCTGTCATAAATGGTTTCCAAATAACTTTAAGCTGTGCTTGGACAAAAACCTCTTCTAAGCACAACCTATCTTAGAAAAAAAATAAAAAAAAGAAAGAAAAAAAAAAAGGTGATTTAAGCTCTTTCTGATTTTAAAGGAAACCATAACTCCAAGACTGGAAATCTTAATGCCAAGTTTTGTCTTGATAAAATTTTAAATGGCTCTTTTATGAATCTGTTGAAAAATACATTTATATTGAAAACAGCAAGTGATCCTTAACTATAACATTGTAAATATGACACTCAGCTGAGGTTACAGATGGAACAATAATCTATCTCACAGAACAAAGCTTGTCAACGAAGTGAGATGAAATATTGTAACATAACCTAATTTATTATTGCCTTTTCATCCATCTTGTTATATTATGAACGCGTCAAAGATCAAACCTCGATATTTAATCATTTAACAGTATGTTATTCAATGCTGGAGTAAGCATTGATGGCATAACTCTCATACCAATGATATCCACACTGTTTCTCTGATACCTGTTTAATTCAGTCTTGCCTGGAGAACTGAACAATATTAAACTCATTAAACTGCCTATGATAGTTTTCTTTTATCTTTTTCCTTTTTTTTTTTTTTCCTGCAATAATCTTCTGATATCTGCCCACAAAACATTAACACTTATTTCTAATAGATCCTGGAAGATGAACAAAGACTTTCTTGGAATATGGTGACTCCTATTCTAAAGCATGTGGCTCAATTCCTTTGGTAATATCTCCCATGTTAAATTTCTATTTTTATTTAATACCATAGTTGCTTGTACAGACTGACCCTTCAGCACCAGCAGCCAACAACTGGCTAATAAAAGGTTTTTGTATTAATAAAGTTGAGCTCTGAGATTTCAATGTAAGGAGATTGAGGCCAGCACTGAGCATTTCTAAAATGCAACGCACAGTCCTTTTCTCTTTTCATTTCTCATTGAATTGGTAAACAATCAAACCTATAAATACATACTGTAGGAAATCAATAATATAATTTTTAATACCTTTTTTTTTCCAATATTCCACCTTCAAACAGGCACTCCATTCCCCTAGAATCACTCACTGCCTCAAAGCTGCAGTGAGTGATTCTAGGGGAATCTATATCACATTCTCGGACTTAGGTAAACTAAGCAAGTAATTATGAACATGTAAAGAATTATTTGAATACATGGAAATATCAGAGCACACTTCATATAGAACAGCTCAAGTGCTGCAAAAGAGTAAGCACTGAAAACTATATTTTCTTAATGGTGGAAATGAAGAAAAAGGAGAACATGAGCATGTTTTTGAGGTCTCAAAACAAAAAACCCTCTTGATTTCTTGTATCATTTTCCATGTTTCAACACCTAGTGAATATTTTCTCACTTTTCCTCCAAAATCACACTGGAACTGTAGTCAGCATAGGGAAGTAGGTCCCAGAATCTGATTCAGTAGCAAACTTTCATTCAGTAGATATATGTTCAAATAAATCATGAGTGGCTCCATGCCTACGTAGTTCACATAGAAGCTAGATCAGGGTTTAAGGTAGACAGGCTCTGGTTTGGTTTCCATTATTTATCTGCTGTCCACCTTGTACAAGTTTGTTGTCTTCCTGATCCACTCTTTCCCCATCTTGAAAACTGCGGTAAAGCACTCGGAAAATGTTCAATTTCTACAGTGGGAAGGTCATATCAAGAGATTCTATGTTACAAATATTTTCTCATTGAGGCAAGGATAATGCCTTACAAAATGTGTGCAGTTCTAGTATGTAAATTCCTAAAATGTACAAATAACCTCACATGGGGTTAGAATAAAAAGTTTCTCCCACATAAAATTAAAAGGCATTATTGCAGGAAAAAAAAAATAGGCACACAAATGACTATACAAGAGATGCTCATGGTTCAGGAAATCTGCATGACAATTAGGCATTGACCAACAGCAAAAGAATATTACTCTGGTTCCCCTTTCCTTATTTGGGAAGTGTTAACATTATGCAGTTGCAGTTAAAAATTGACTACATTAATCAAGCGCTAAATCCTTAATCAGTGATTGTATTCCTATTTTTTTAACTGATAGACTGCCTGAACATAGACCCAGGTTTTTTACATACACTGCTACTTATAAGATTTCATAAATAACCCAACTATCAGCTTGTGGATTTCCTCAAGGATAGTTTATGCCATGAAAAGCAATGAATATTTATTTTGTTATTCAACAGAGTACTCTTTACATAAGGTCAGCTATAACACTGGTGACCTTCAGTCCATGGTACTACCTGTAGTGACTACAGCAAGCAACTGCTGCTTCAGATCATACAGTCTTGACTTGGGAGTCTTGACAGGCATTCCTTTGATGTGTATGCTGACACAGTTTTGACTGTTTAATTTCCTTCATTATGAAAAATGTAAATAAAACTATCTACTTTTTCTATCTACAATTTCTATAATAATATAGATATTATACTATCTACTATTTCTCAATTCAAGTCCAGTCTTCTTGTTCTCTTCCTCAGACGCACCTGCCTCTCCTTTTCCTCTTCCTTCCATCCACCCACCACTGTTGCCACCTCCTGGCACTGCTCTGAAACACTGTCCACTTGGCCTTTGCAATACAGAGCATCCCAGCTTTCCTCTCCTTTCTACAAATCCTTCTCAGGATGCTGCAAAGAAATCAGTGACTGGGGGAGGACTATATGCACTTACCTGACAATTTCTTTGTTTGCATAAAGGATGCAAACATATAGAAAAGTAACCAACAATAACTACTCCCTGCAAATGCCACTTGTTCATTCTAGGCTTCTACCAGAGGTTATCTGGCAAATTTTGTGGCAGCTGTGTAAGCCTCCAAGCACCCAGCTTGGTGCCCATCCCAGGCAGAACATCTCTGCTTCTGGCCACTTCATTGCCCAGTTTCAGGAAGCCAGAGCAAATGGGGCAAAGGCACACAACCCTGCTGAGGGAAAAGGGATAATCCCCAGGGTAAAGAAACAGCTGGGGCTGTTAAACCCTGAGGCTATCAGAGCTGACTCACCAGGGTTCATTTGCCAAAGACTGTGAGCTCTTCCTGGCAGAGCTCCTTATATTTGCACAACACTCAGCAAAGCTCCCATCCTGTACAGAGCTGTTGGACACTGCAGTAATGTAAACAGTAAATAAAAGTAATGCTAACATGTGATTTCCATCTCTTGCTTCTGCTAGAGCCTTATCCAGGCACTGCCTTATTTTGCTCAGCTTGCACTGAACCATAAATAAAGTAAGACCCTATGCCTTCATAGGACAGCCCAACCTCAGTGCTGGTAAATTTTTCCCTCTTCTGTCTTCAGCTGGTTCCAAGTTTACAGACTTGTGAATGTAATGTACTGACTTGTACATTAATAGATGGAGGAAATGTAGCAATGTTGCATTTGAAGCAGAAATCATCATCATGAATACAAAACAGATGCACAGGACAAGAAAGTGTTATTTGAATAGGATTGCCATGGACCTCCACACACTATTTCCCCTTCAAACTATGCTGTACCACAAATTCCAGCAGGAAAATCTAAAAGCTCTACAGCCAACTCATTATCTGTTGTTAGTAATAACAGAGTGGGCAGTGAAATTATCAACTGCATTCCTACAGCAAACTTCTCTGCTCTGCAATTCTCTTCTGATGCTCTAGAGGTGGTCCCTTTTGCTATTCAAATTTTAGCTTCCTTAAATTCTAGCTTCCTCTGCCACAGGCAGAGCTTGACATCCCTTCCAGTCTTTAACCAGAGACACCATCATATCAGTATGTAGACATATATAAATCTGGACTGCATTAATGTACCCCTTTCTTGCCTCCCTTGCCACTCCTCTCCTCTCTCAGAAAAAGTGGGTCAAAGGAGTGTCAGAAGCTTTCTCACACTTAATGCTGTTAAGTCAGCTAATTGAATAAACATTTGTTTAACATTTGCTCCTATTTCACTAATGCACTGTGAGAATGAGAAGAATTTTATTCCCCTTCTTCCACCTCCTCCCCCTTCCTCAGGAGTGCCACTAGCTGTTATCGCAGTGACTAATGTGCTGCATGTGGCCATTATAGTCCTCAACTCTGAAATTACACCCAGGATGAACGATAGGCTCTGCCTGTATGCTGATTGGAGTTGGATGATGATTGATTAGAAGAAAGTCAGACTACGTAGCCATGCAAAAAGAACTGCACTAAGCCACAAGCTTAAACACTAAAGAGCATTTCACCAGTGGCTTCAGAGCTATTAGATGTTTTCATATGAACAACATTTCCTACATCCAGGTTTGCGCATTTTATCTTTATTCTTTCAAATACTGAAATTGCTTGGATAAGAGGGTTATATATTTTTAATATATATTTATATAAATATATATATTTATACACATTTCTAAGAGTAGCTTGAACTTTTAGAGGAAATTGAAGAGGCTTTGTGTCAAGTACAGCTAAATCCAGCCTTTCCATATCAAACCCCTGCTAGAAAATTACTGTGCAGATGATAAGGCTGAAAGATATAATAAAAAGTGACTCTACTCAATTTACACTGCAATATTGGTATGACTGAATATTTTTCATTCAGGTGACTGATAAAATCACTAAACTGTATTGCAGATAAATAAAGGAGGCTTCTGTCAAGAATAAACACCATTAATCATGAAGTCTCACCCTCTGAGTGGCTGTGCTATGCAACTGCACAAATGCACCATCACAAGTGGCATGTGACCCACTGCCTCCTTTCTTCCCCCAGCTCCCCGGTGAAACCATCTTCTTAGGAAACTTTTCTGCTGCCTTTACAACATTTGGAAGCCTGGGAATGTCTTTTCCTTTCAAGTTTATACACAGCTGCAACTGAAATAAATTTTAGTGGCAATACATTCAGCTAAAAATTGAACCCACAAGACAAAGCGAAGTGAATTGAACCCATGCAGACTGTGGCTGCATTGCTGTAAATCCAGCATTATAGTAAAAAGCCTGTGTTTAAACTGGTGAGGATTAAGTCTTTATAATTCTAAAGCTGAAACAAGTAGGAAATTTTTCCCCCCAGCCTTCTTCCCATTTTCTTCCAAACCCACATTTTCTTACTGGTTTTATTATTTAGTTTTGCTATTTCCAAATAGGTGCTGAGTTTCTTTTTGAACACACAAATATAAAATTTCTTAACATCATAAATCTACCTCAGTAGAATATGTGGGTCTCCTTTCAAAAAAGCAACTTACTTGCTAAATAATGGACATGAGCTGAAAGAAACTTACCCAGCAAAAGCACAGTCATACAAAAAGAAAAACAGACAATTTAGGTAACCTTTTTGTAACCTGTTTTAGAGCAAGTGATGATTCAATAGTGGCCATGTTATTAAGCCAGAATGAAGTAGTGCCCCACACACTAATGAGGTTAAAAAATGTAGTCAGGTCTTCATGTTAAAGGCACTTAGCAATCAGCCTGCTTGGCAAAGACCAACTGTGCTGGAGCAGAGGACTAATCACACAGGCAGGAATCAAATCGACTGGAAGAATTAGGAGACTTGCGGCCCCGAGGAATGTAATTCATGCAGAAAAGCAGTTGTCAGAGCGAGGCCAGAGAACTGTGTGGGAAGAAAGCAAAATAAACAGCTCAACAAAGACAACAAAGACGCTCAAATAGCGGCTTTTCTAATGCTTGAGTACACTGAAACTTCAGTGGGCTCATATGACAAAAAACTCATCAAAGACAACCTCTATAAAATAGTGATAAATAGTGAACTGGTTCAAAAACACTCAGAAAATGCCTGTAGATCTTTAAAGATAACTTTGTCAGGACAGAGAAAGTACACCTACATACATGCATGCATGACTGGGAGAAGAAGAAAAACAACCAAATGGTACAAAGCTAAGAGAGTTGAAATGGTTTCTACAATTACTCCTCATTTCTCTCTCTACCATTCACAGATGAGAAGAGGATGCAGCCTACATGCAAAGAGTGCTCCTGCCTGTGTGCAGCAATACTCTCTGTGAAAAAGCAGCATTGTTAATTAGGATCCACTCCCACAGCATGAGGACCACGTTAGTGCATCCACCAGGGGGATTATCTGACCAGAAAGAAGAGCTTGAGGCTTGTCCTAAATCTCAAAAAAACTCATATGGAATTCATGGGAAGTTTTTCTCATGGTGGATATGACCCATGAAAGTAAAATTAAATTTTGAAATTAAATGATATATGATACGCATATTTGGTTGTGAAGGGAACATTTGACTAAAATTCTAACTTTACAGGACTACAGTCCTGACAAAATAGTGATATGAAGGTTCAGCATTAATCATTTTTGTTGAGGTATGGTTGGATTTGCTTCAAACCTCTGTACTATCATCAACAGACAGCCCAAAATTGATATTCACAGGGATTAGTGACTGTTGCTGAACAGAATATCAGCTAGAATTTCTCATCTAAAAATACATGCAGCAGAAAAAAAAAATAGATTACACAAATCTACAGAAACTCCTGAATAAAATTCTACATATATACATTTCTATATAAAATACACAGATTATTTTCTGATACGCATCTTTCTCCCGCCCCCATTCCCCTAGACAAATACATGATCTGGGAAAGAAACGCCATTTTGAGAGTGCACCTGAGTGACAATATCAGCTGTACAGTACATATTTACGTTGTACCCAGGAGATGAGTCAAGGGGTGACCTTATGAAAACACGGCTTCCAAGCTTCTCCTATCCTCCAAGCACCACCTCAAACAGCAGGTGTGCAAGTCACAGATCAGCACCAACAATCATTACAGCAGTAGGATTCACAAGTATATGAAGCACCACTTACATCAAAGGTGAATTCTGCCAAGGTAAAAGGGAGGAAGAAAGATATTCTGCTAACAGCCCCTTCTTGTATTTTCTCTGCCAGTAACAAAGGTCCAGCTATGGGAGCTGGCTGAGGTGCAGCTAGAGAAGATCAGGAAAACACTCAGTTCTCATGCCAGGCTGAGAAGTCTTGTCTCTGTCAGGCCATCTTTTTGATCTTGCAAGCACTGAAAGACATTTTGCTGCTACATAGTCCAGAATACCAGTTAGTCCTAACACATGGTAAATATATAATGGCTGGAAAACTATAGCCATCAAAAGAAACAAGAGAGAAATTCCTCGCACTCCTATTCTTGTTCTATTTGTGTGAAAAACTGGAGTTAAAAAACATTTCCCAGGCAAAGCTGTAACTTTGAACAACAAGCATAAGCTGGCTGCATACTTTTTTTGAAAAGTAATAAATTCAGTTTTGAAATCTTTGAGGTAAATGCATTATCTATATGCTGGAAGCATTATTAGTTCTCTAAACAGAGTAGGTAGCTGGGTGTGTAAATTAAAACCCTAAGGGGAAAAACCTGGCCAGCTTGGAACACACCTGCTCAAGCTACACATTTGCTCCCTCAGACTCTCTGCAATTCAATCCAATCACAGGAGTAGAAACACAATTCCCAGAAAAGGTGTCAGGATGGAAGCCTGATGTCCAAGGAACAAGCGAGGCAAAGGAAGACAGAGGCAGGCTACACAAGCTTTCTTGGTACTGTCTTGATGATATACACTGATAGTGATCTTCCAGGGTAAAGCAGAGAACACCTGATTGCCCCTGGTCATTCAGCTACTGATCTCTCTGCCAAATCTGTCTACAATATTGTTAAATGGGGCTATTTGCGTTGGTGGCCTCTGTAAACTGGACTAGACTATCAATCTTTTCTTCCACGGGCCAGTGGAAAAGGCATGATAAATCTAGGCTGAATTTCAACAGGAGATACAGGACTGAAAGATGTGTATCTTTAAAGAGACAGCCACTTAAATCTGATATGTTTAGAAATCCTCCCTTATGTGAAATACTCCCTAATTTTCTGTTGATCCTTAACAGCAATGGTCACAACACCTCATAAATAATGATTTCAAGAAGATGATAGGTTAGTTCATTCCTTCTGGAGCTTTGTATACCTGACTCATGGGCTGCTGGATGTTTGCCTCGGTGTCTAACCTCTGCAGAGCCTCCAGAAAATTGCCAATGCACCTATAAAGCTGACCAAAAATGCAGTCATAATCTATTGTAAATTCAGACCTACACATTCAGTGCTGGAAGGGATTAAGCACCTGCTCTTCAATGGTAACTTCATAGGCCCAGCTTCAATATAAATGTTACTCTGAAATAAAGTCTCAAGCCATTTCTTGGTCATGCATCCTAAAAGTAAAAATCAAACAAAATAACATTTTTCTTTAAATTATTTCCTCCATTAATCAATAACATCAATCATCAATGATAGCTCAGTCTGGCCCAAGGCGCAGTGATGAGACACCCATTGAACAAAAATCACTACACTTTCAGTGAAATTAAGGTATCATTGGGGTTCTTTCCTAGCATCACACAACACAGAATGTGCAAAGGACAGCTAGTTAGTCCCCTACACCTCAGAAGCACAGCTTCAAGAGCCCATGTAGCCCATGTTTTGTTACAGATATGTAGACAAATATAGACATACACACACACACACACACTATATGTATATATATAGTGGGATGAGTAGGTGGTGCCAAAACCAAGGTGTTAATTTAACTTCTGTTTTTTCATCCTTTGGGAAGGAAAATGTGTCAACTACATTCAATCCGTCTCCAAGATTCTAGGACTTGATATCTTTGTTGGGGGTGGATGGAGTCTAAGTCAGGGAAAGATAGTGTGAAAGTGTGACGAAGATGCTCTGTATTCCTAAAACACATGCTACTCATCACTGACATTTCTTGGAGTTTATACCTACTCTAACTTTAGGGAGCTTCCAATTCACAACACAGGAATCTCACAGGTACACTTTAAATAAAAAAAAAAAAA
>VZRH01002379.1:1524119-1600192 GCA_013397555.1 Urocynchramus pylzowi
ACATATAAGATTCACACATATGTGTGTGTATATATATATATATATATATATATATATATATATGAATACATATACCTTTTTAGAACTGCAGGTATGCAAGAGCCCTGTAATATCTTTTAAATTCCTGCTTTCTTTTTTCTTTTTCACTTGGCCAGTGTTCAAAATTATGTGCAGACACTGTAGGTACCATGCAGACAAGGCCGTCCTCACATTCTCACTATTTTTCTGCACTTGTATTATATCTAAACTAATCCACTAAGGCTTGACAGGTTCTGGAGCATATTTCAAGTAGTTTGGATAACTAAAATCATGCCTTTTTCTAAATTTCATTTTTAATTTATATTACATACACACATTTGAGAGTACTACAAAGCTGAGGAGAAAACCACTCATACAATGAAGTCATTGTTGAAGCTGTAGGTAAACATTTGCTTCCTGACTGGTTTCTCGCCATTTTCTGTCAGAATTCTCAAATATCTTCACAATTCACTTCTTTCTTCTTTTTTTTTTTTTTGGGTACTAGTCAGCAGTTCAAGTAATGGCTCCAAATGATCGCAGGTGATCCTAAGTGCTACTAACACCCAGCTCTGTAAAACTTGCAAGAAAACCACTGGGTGCCTACCTCACATGCATATACATTAATATATTTTCCTGAAAACTGCAAAAGCATGATAAACCATAACATCTACAAAGATGTTGAAGTCTAAATTATTTTTTTTAAGTTGCTTAATTGCCTGTTTATATTTAATTACACCAACCACAACAGCTCCAAGGGTCCACTACAGCTCATCATTCCAATGGTGACAGAAACCAAATGAGCAAAAGAATCAACAGAAGTTAATGGGGAAAAATGGCCAATATAAAGGCAATTTTGAGTTTAAACCTTGGGCTGATATCAGAGTATATTTCTGAAGCAGCTGCCTGCAGTCATCACATCTGGCTAAGACCTCCTTGCCTCTTCAGGGCCCAGCTGAATCGCCACTTAATCAGGGAGCAGGGGTGCACAGCACACAGCAGGGCACATTTCCATAGGAGTATGATTTTGGGGTCAGAGGGGACTACCTCTGAACGCCAAACAAGGTATGAAAGAGGCATTTCCAACATCTTTTGGGGCTCTCACAGAAATCTTGGTACTGAGAGCAGTGTAGATTGCTAGTCCTGATTTCCCACAGTCACCCAAAGCAGATAACAGTGGTCTACCCACTCAAAAGCCTTGCTGTAGGCTTGGGGTGTCATGCTGTGGACTGGGTTCATGGGACTGAGGCTCCAGGGAGGGCTCAGCTCAGCAAATGCAGTCAGGAAGGGTCCCACATGGCACAGACTTCCAGAAGCCTCTTCCAAGCTTGTAGGCAGTACTTGTGTCTTGGATGATGGTCCTCTGCTGAGGCAGGTTAAAACTCCCTACCCCATCTGCCCAATACAAAGAGAAAGGCAAATTCCCCACTAGCTTTAGAATGAGCAGGATCATCTCCCCCAGCTCCCAAAAACATCTATCCATGCAGAATATTTACCGCAATGCAAAATCTAGGATGACCCTGTAATGACTGTCTGAGCCTGCCACCTTCAGCTTACAACAGTATTTAGCAGCTAATTTAAGTATGTATTTGAGTGTACTTTATTACGTGATAGATTGTGGTGTAAATGGTGATGCATCTGAGGAACCCTGAGGAATGAATCACAAATTTCTGTGCTCTCTCTTTCTATAAATACCCACTTTTCCTCTAATGCCCAAGAAGACTGCAACACAGATTTATTACTTACCTCCAGGCAAATTTGCTCTGAAATTACAATTCAGTAATAGAAGACTGACCCAAAAAAACCTGTTAGTAAAATATTGTGTGTGTATTTGGGCATGTAGTTAGGATTGTTAATATCAATTAATTCTGCTCACAGAGGAGGACTTGTTTTAAAACAACTTCATTTTTCTTCTGCATATATGTAATTACACAGCTGTAACTAATAGCCATAGAAAAGCAATCTGCCATCTAAACAACTAGCATTATTCTTCAAAGTATTACTTGTGCTTTTCTTGTATTTTCTCAGTGTGAGAGGTGATTAGTAGATATGATTAAATGTATACATCAAACCTTTTAGTGAAGTACCAAGCTCTGCCTTTTGGCTCCATTTTAAATGGTTTTTAGCAGTTTTCTGGACACATCTATGGGTTTATTCTGCAATGCTGATACCCGTCTCCCCATATGGAATAAGGTAAAATTTATTTCTACAGGACTTCACCACTACCACCCTTTTCTAATGCATGTTATCACTGGTATTCATTTCTTTTATCTTTGTGTAAACCATGTGCTCTATCACATTTGCCATTTTGTTTGGGTGACATTCCCATCAATCAACTGATTGCCTATATGTGCACACAACAGGGACGAAGAAAATTTACCAAAAATTTCATTATGCTTCATAGCAGTCACTAGGGAATAAAACGAACCTAATAGTTGTTTTGTAAACAAACCTTTGGCATGAAAGGAAATTTTAGCCATGAAGAATACCAAGTTTAATACAGACTAAATACATGTTTATCTGGCTGTATTTCACAGGGCTCAGCACTTTTTAATTTGGCCTTTATAGAATGACATAATACAGAATAAATGTCAGCAGAAGACATAGGTAACCTTTGCCAGCTATCTATTATAACAGGAATTCCTCAAGCACCAACATGCGTTTTGCTTTATGAACAGATAACCTCAATGCTTTCCAAAAGTAAATCTCACACTCTGGAAAGACTGGAAAAGTGCTTCAGGTACATGGTTTCAAGCTTTGCAAAGGTTCATGTATTTGTCCATTCTTTCAGGAAGCAAGGGGGAACACTGAATACTCACACATGCAGAGGAGGAATGGGAGATGGTTCGTAATGGTAGCGTCCCTCATGATGTCTTGCATCAATTGGTACAGGAGGGTGGAATGCTGGAAAAAGGTGAGGAGGATCTGAAAAAACAAGCGAGGTTCCCAGATCTGAGTATCTCCAATGATTCTTTAAAAACAACATTCATAAAGACAGAACAGATACTGAAAAGCATATGTTAAGAGTGCTATGACTTAGGGGTCACAATCTCCTTCCATGCTGCTATCAGTCAGGTCTTTCTGAGAGGAGAATTTGGCCCACAGTGTTTGTATGAATATGTATTTACTAATTTTAATATTCTCTTTTTATAGCTTAAATGGAAAAGGGCATAAAAAGTCTTTAATAAATAATTATGTGCCCATATGCGAAGCACCAGATCAAAAGGACCATCACAGCTTTCATAAGCATTCCTGATTTATTTATTTTGTATTAAAACAAGCAAAAAAATCATCCCAGGAAAAAAAGCCTAAGCAGAGAATACAATGCAATAAAAACGTATCTCCTCAGAGATGTACACACCATCCTACAACAGAAAGCCAAACTGAAGTGACATGATGAGAAATGTAAGTAAAACGAGTAAATCAGACAATGATGTTCGAGGGCAAATATGACTGGGAAAGGCCATATTGGAGACGTTTAACTGCACCACACCAATGGCTGAACCTGGAGGAATGTGTGTGAGGACAGAGGGACTCATTTCATACCCAGCTCTTGAAAAAGTAGGGTACTTTCTTTGTCCCCATGACTGGAGACCCAGGCATTCATGGCTGCACTAAGTTCCCCTGCTCTATGTCTTCCATGGCTTTCACAGGATGGGGGATTTTGCAGCTGTCAGAACTCCTGTTTCCCGCTGTTTCCAGAGAGCCTCAGAGATAGGCTGACAAAAGGGGGAATGTGCCTCTGACACCACATGTGCTCTGCCCTGAGGAGTCAGGCACTGGCCTGCCCTCCCCATGGCTTCCAAGCCGGATTGCCCCCCAGCTTCAAGAGGCACAGTTCTTACAGACCTCAGCTCTCCTCACCAGCACACTGTTGCAATCTGTGTGCCTCAAAATGTTACACGCTGCTCACCACTGCCTCCCAAACACTCACAATGCCAATGAGATGCTAAACACCTCCAGCGGCATGAAACAAACTGATCCTGCACAACCATTACCCAATTGCCACTTTGGGTGATGTCATGTGTTTATCTGACACCAAAGGCTGAGAAGTGCAGACATTAGGTCATGTCATGGATTTACTAAAGTGCTTCTATAAAAAAAGGAAACTTCAGTTGTGTACTGGCAGTAAAACTAATTCCACTCCAGTTTTGCCCACCAGCTCTTGAAGGTATCTTCTCTTTATATTTCCCATCTTTCCTATTCATTAAAATGTAAACCTCCTCTTAGAGTATATTATTTGTGAAAGCAGTTCCCTGGTCTCAACTACAGATGGTTAAAAAAAAAAAAAAAAGGATTTTTCCTCATCATGTTTTAAAAAGTTGGGTTGCTTTATTATTGCATTTTGAAGTGTGGGAAGAATGAGAGGAACAAACCTCATTGCCCTGAGGGAATACACACAGGGGATGAAGGGGAAATAATGTCTGAGGAAATATTCCCAGTATTTCAAGAAAGCCTGGAAACATCTGACACAGACTGTCCAGTTACACAGCTTGATTTTGTGAAAAGACATAGCATGTGACTAGCCACAGCACGTTTCAGCCATTTACTGACTTAGGCACCATAAATGAAAAATAATTGTGGCTTATGATGCAAGCTGGGAGCTCAAACTCCCACTATTCTTAATTTTGGCTCTGATGCACCAACTGGACCTTGGCATGCAATCTGTTATGAGCTTCACTTCCCATGCCAAGCACTCATGGTCTTCAATGGAGGTAAAAAAATGGGTCACAGATGATCAGGAGCACACTGCCACTGTTTGAGTGGAGGATGCTTGCTGCCACGTCCTGAAACACATTCCCCAGCAGACACCAAGATGAAGGGGAAAAGGGACATGGGAAGTGTGTTTTAGCACATCTCCCTGCCTGCCCTGTTCCCTGCTAAACTGGTATTTGACTACAGCAGCATAAGCCAAAGGGAGGAGGTTTGGAGGTTGGAAGCAGATGTCTAGCATTTTACAGTACAAAGTCTGCCACAATTTTTTCAGCAAAAAAGGAAGTCACACCCTCATAAATGAACAGGCAAATCCTTCTCTGCCCTATGCGTCTCCTTCAAAGAAGAGGAGCATAGGGCAGAGAGCACAGGTAAGACCTGTGACATTTTGCTACCCATATTCATATCAGACAGGATGTGGTTCACCTGGCCAAAACATGAAATCCCACTCAGGATGCCAAGCCTCCTCACTGGCCCACCTTTACTCAGCTTGAGTGCCTACCCATTAAAAGCAGTCCTAGTAATTACGTAGTGAAACACCATTTGACCCTCCTCAATGTCTAATTTACTTTCAGCTGAGAAATGGAAATTTAGTATTAAACAACCCAAAAAAAGGTATTTTTTCTCTGTGGGGCTTATGCAGTGCAGATCATCAACAGGTTTTATTTATGCATGGGCTATAAATCTCCAAGAACATATTTTTGAGTCCTCTCACATTAAGCGCCTTTGTATATCTTGGTTGCATCTTGTTTGTAGTTTCCATCTGGGAAACAGCCGTACTCCATCATGGCACAGGGAGCTGTCTCTGTCAGCCCTGAGCCGTCCGGAGCAGAGCTGCATATCAAACCCCAACATAATTATCCATCTCACAGTTTATTATTTACACATGAGCAATACAGCTGGTGAACATCGTAACTCAAGTGTATGTGTAATAAGTTACTACACTGTAGCCATCTCTTGTTGCAACCCTTAAGAAAAACCACATGATGACTTTTCCAAAGTCAGGCTAAAACTGCTGAAACAGAATAAAATGCCACTAAACCTGGCTACCTCCTATTTATCATACAATTTCCTGACTGATGGTTCCACAAACCAGCTGCTAAGTGCTGTGTACTCTACTGTCAGCAGACTAACGTGCTAAATGGGAGACAGGGAGAATAATGTACAGAACTACAGAACCGGTGGAGTCAATTTTACAGATGGAAATCAAATCCTGCCGGGTTGGGTCAGTTCTCAGCACAAAAGTAGCTGGTAAATTCATCGTGCTTGGGGGCCCAAGACCACTCCAATTTGAAAAGCACTGAATATTTATATGGAAAGACTCTGAGATCAGAGAGCTGCCATAGCACCCATCGTCCAGGGCTTCACTTGGAATTCACTTGAAACAGCATAAAACGTAATCCATTGATGTGTATTTATATGGAAATAGATAATAAGAGTAACTGAGGCTGCACCCAATTTCACATTGACTTTTCATATCCCACCCAGTAACTATTTCATTAAAGGCACCATCAGAATATTAATGGCACATTCTGCCACAATTATTGATACTGTAGGTAGGTAAAAAACTGAATGAGACTAGTGAGGCTAGAATTGAATCTGAACCTATCTGACTCACAGTTGTTTGTGCAAGATGCTTTACCTATCCAGAAAACTAGGGGAAAAACTCAGCGTCAAAGACAGGATAGCTGCTCTGACTACGTTTTCATTAATTCATTTAAACTGTGAGTAAAAAAACCCACCTTCAGCAAGGAGAAACTCCTCTCACCAAAACAAATCGACAAAATCTAACTTCTATTCTGCTAAGGAAATTACTTATTACCTTCTTAAAAATTCTGGCTAAGATGCAAACTTGCACAGACTATGCCAGACAGTTTTCTTACAGACATCCAAATGCAACTGTGAATTCCTGGGCCAATGATATCCTTGCAGAGACTGATGTAAGTGTACAGTACATGGACAGATGTTGGCTGTGTATTTGCAGCCCTCAGCTTCAACTCAGTAGAAGTACTTGATTCTGTGCATAAATTTCACTGTTTTCAGGAATTTGTAAGGACATGCCAAAGCACTGGAAATACATTTGAAGACATTGCTCACACATTGCTGAGTTTAATAGCTATTGCCGCCTTTAGAATTCTCTGCTGCCTACTACTGTAAGCTTCCTTCAGATGTTCTCCTGTGTCTTGCACAGCTAGCAGGGTCTCCTTAAAACAAAGTGGGAGACACAACTGCTTGTAATGCTACAAACTCATCAATTTTATCGCTGAGAGATTTTCTGGAAAATATGTCAATTTATGCTGACTTTCTGTTGCGTAAAACCTGCTTTCTTATTTCTCCTTCAAGAATCATTCTTACCTTCTTAAAGAAGTGAGTAGGATCATCTCTCTCCAATTACAATCATTCCCATACAGGAAAAAAGAAGAGACCTACTCTTGTTCTCTGAAAGTCGACAACCTAAGTCCCTGCTGCAGCATCAAGAGAAAGAAACTGGGAGAAAGGACAGGTATGTATGATCCTTGATGCTGAACAGCAAACCTGAATTAAAGTCTGATGAGATGCAATTCACAGCAAGACTTGTTGGAAAGGGGGATGATGCCAGCTGGCTCAAAGGTGCTCTGCAACACCCTGAGACGATGGCAGAAGGGTTAGGCTACTACGAACCTCGCTGAAGTTCGTGACAACTTCTGTACACTCTGTAGTCTCTCAAATATGCCTTGCTTAGGGGATCACTATATTCGGAAAGGTTGGCTGTGATGGTGATACTAGTAAAACACTGCCCTCAGCTAGCTGACTTGCTGAAGCACCTTGTGATTCCTGCCAAATGCTTGCGAGAGATGGCTGCTGAAATGACAAGCTGCATTTTTCAGCACATCAAGAAAACATTTGCTACCATATGTGGCGAACCCTAATGTAATAACTGTAGAAGATGTCTGCACTGGCTTGAACTCACCCAGTATGGCCCCGATGTCTGCACGTGTGTCACGATGTCAGGGTCAAGAAAACAGAGGTCCCAAGCCCAACAAAGGAAGTCCTCATTATGCTTCAGCACATTTGTCCTTAGGACAATCAGCTCACCAAAATTACATGTCAGAGCTGAGCCAGGTGCAAACTTCTATCTCAGATATAACCTCACTTGAGGTGAAATCTCCTTCCAGTTTAAATCCATTACAGTCTCAATGCTGAATGACAGTACCAAGCTTTCACACCAGATGTAACAGATACAGTATGATGCAAAATATAGCCTCCGCTAATGTCTTTTCAATATGCAGAACAGTTTTGAAGAGCTTGCCAGCAAATTTCTACACTTCCTTTGGTTCACAAGCTGATCACCAGATGAGAATTTTCTAATATTCAGCTTTGCAGAGTCCCTAAGGGCACCACTGTTTCTTCACATGCATTTGCTTCAACTGATCTGAACTTAATGGTATTGCCAGGTTTTATGGCAAGAATTAGATTCTTAGTTGCCAAGCAAAGATCTTATTTTGGATTTCTGTTTAATTACAGCTTGCATTAGGGCTCAATAAGAGCACATGTTGTCTCTGAGGGTTTTTTTAGTTCTCTCTCAATAAGGGGTGATTTATGTTTTCTACATCTGCTTATACAGAGGCTTTAATCAGGAAGAAAAAATGACTGAGCCACAGCTACACGTTAATGCGTGCACTTAACTCTGTGCACTTTGAAGAGTTTCCCTATGGTGACTGGGGCTGCTGTTTCAAGTGTGGCTGGTTGCCATCTGAAGCACTGCTTGTTTGCAGGCTGATTCATTGCCGTGCTACAGCCAGTTATCTCAGGATGCTTTCCCGTGTGTCTGTGTGTGCACGCATACACACACTTCCAATGTGGAAACAGTCACAGTGACATGGATGCAGCTCACTCACCATCTTACTTCACAGAGAAGGGGATTCTAAATAGCAAAAAAGAAAAGCCATGGCAAAGCTAGGAAAAAAGTTAAGTGTATAAAGCCAAGAAACAGAAATTGGGGAAAATAACTTAAGGGGCAAGTCCTCTCCATTCCAGTAGCACTAAATCTTAATTGTGATAACATATAGTAGATGTAACACATTCAGAGAATAGACAATTTTCCATTGGCTCACTTCCCTTCCATGTGTCTGTGTGTTTTAATGATGACCAAACTTCCCCTTTCTACCCTCTGCTGGTGCTCACAGAGCCTATGTACTGATCTTAAAACTAAACCACAGGAGTTCCAGGCCAAGCCCCACAAACCAGAGCAGAGCTCCAGCTGTTGTTATGGCTGAAAAATAATTTCTATCTTTGCAAAAACAAAAATTAAGACTTTGGCACATCTTAGGTTCCTGTCATCCATTTTAATACTTTCAGTTTGTAAATCTAAACACCTTGTGGGAGCATGTTTTATTGTTAGCAGTTCCACAACAACCATTAAGCCAAACACTTCAGGAAGGAGCAGTTCTTGTTGTGCTCGTATAAAAGCTGCTGGAACTGGTTTCATCAGCTGGCACTGAGAGGTGTTTAAATATGCCAGATTTGCTGCAGGTATTGGCTAAATAACTATTGGATTGATTTCAGTTTGAACACTTTATTTTTCTTTCCAGTCAATGCAACTCTGCTGTCTAAGGAGCAGGACTGCCTTCTGGAATACTAACTAAACTTTCTCAAGTCCATTCAGCAGACTCCAGTGCTTACTGCCATTTGCCCATCCGGAAATATACAAAAAAAAGGAATAAAATGGAAAAAAAAAAAGAAAAAAATTTAGTAAGACAGACTCCCAGGGTAATAAATATGTTGCATGTACAAAACACCTTGAACAGAAAAGCCTCCAATTCTTTCAAAATATAATTTATGATTCATTACAGCCCAGTAATTTGCAAATGACTGTTTCCACTAGGATGGATGCACTGGTAAGTGAAGAAATAACTCCTCTGCTGCCCTGATCAAACAGCCATGAACTTGCCTAGTGAGTGGGGTGGAAAAAGCACTGCTGCCCCACAACCCTCTTGGGACATACTTTTAGAGGAGGAAAGCCAAGTCACTCCATCAGCCCAGTTTGCCCAAGTACAAACAGCAGATTGGTAGAAATGCATCAGGAATATCCTGCCTTCCATCCAAGAAACACTGGCTGCTACATCCTATATGCAACCTTAAAAAACTTTCAGGAAGAGAAGCACAAATGCATACACCCAGCACCTGTACATTGGCCTATGGTCTCAGGATAAGAGGATGACAAGGCTCACTATCCCATTACTTAGAGGTATAATTGTTTCATCTAACACAGCTGGTTCTTGGTACAGCACAGCTCATGTTTTTCATAACCTCTGGATCACATGCAGCACTTCTTAAAAAATGTAATAATGTGGTTTCTGCAAGAAAATGACAAATTGCCCACTGCCAGGAAGCTGACAAAAGAGATCCCTCCCTCTTCTACCTCCAAAGGATGTGCAGTAATTAAATAATTCAGCTTCTGCTTTGCAACAATTGCTGCCTTGCTGTTCCTGCCCCTAACTTCTCATGCCGCCCTGTGTCAGTGCAGCCTTCACCACTACAAAATGCATCCCTAAAAATTATGAAAACCAAAATGAGCAACTATGTTTAACTCTCAAGAATCACAGACAAGTGCTTTTACCCAGCTGCTCTGGAATGCTTCCCACCTTTTATTACACATGTGTATGAAGGATTACATCCTTGGCATTTCCTCCTCTGCAAGCAGCGAGTAATTAGATCCATACCACAATATATACAAAAATAATTTGTACCTATTTGTACCTCTTCATATCCATTTCTGTAGCACACTACAAATTCCAGTGGTTGAAGGTGAGCTACAAAGTGGAAACTGAGGAAATCAAAAGATTACAAACAAAATAAATCCTGATCCACACTGGTGAGAACTAAAGAAGAAATCTCACAGCAAGGCTTTCAACTCCAAAGAACTTCTGAGCAGAAGTTTAATGTGGACTTCCTGAACAGTAGGGAGGAGGTGCTGCCACAGATCAGCTTGGTTATTCCCTAAGGCTCAACATAGCTCAAAGAATGCATGTGAATGTCCTGATATCAGCTGGACACATTAACTTAGCAATGACAAATATCTGTAATATGCAAAGGTAAATGTGGCTATGGAAAGGCAACAGAAATCTAGAACCTGGCAGGTGGGGGGACTAGAAATACCCATGTATTGCTGCTGATTTGATATGGGAACAAATGAAGACAAATTAGGTAATTCCACAAGCTTTGGTGACATTCTTAGAAGTTTGTAGGTAGCAATGAGTCAGTCTGCAAACATTATTTGTTTAAATGATGGTTGGAGACTTGTGTGCTCTTCTGTGTAGCAGAATCAACTTTAAAAGCTATTTGAAAGGTCAAACCTCAAACAGCTGGGTATCAGTATAGCATAGGGAAAATCACTGTAGCTAAACAGATTTTCAGCAGCTGAAGGTCTGGACCACAATGTGAAAGATTTGGAAATAGATTATACTTAGCAGCTTTGATGAGTATTTTATGGCATGATAGGAATTAGAGAGGAAAACGTATAATTACATCAATTATGTCTATTTTTAGATATTAAAATTCTTCATATTCTATGGGGTGCACAATCAGAGGAACACTATGAGAGGTTTCTTTTCCCTGTTGTTCAACCTGATTTTTAGAAATTTAATCCAAACATTCATAACTATTTAGCTTCTCTCTGTATCATCCTTAGCAATTACTCTCCCTCTGAGGTGTTTACATTGTTCAAGCTCTTGCAGATGAGCAGATAGTTATTACATGTGCTGTCAGGCTACTTGATAATGTACACTTATTGCAACCTTTAAGCTCTCTGTCCCTATTCTAAATTAATCGCAGTGATTTGTTTCTTCTTTCTGTATTTCTTCCAGGTTGGGTTGTCATCCCTGCACTCTTGGGCATTAGGTTTTCATGTAGGCTGACACTGTTTAGGAGGAGGAGGCAGCCTTAGAAATTTGTAATAGAAATAACCTGTTTCTGAAGATTTCCCTTTCTAGCAGGGATATGCATTTCTTACACACAGTCTCAAAACCCATTATCTTTCATTTTTCTACCATGAGACAGTGTATTCATTATGTGGCAGTGACCTTACCTATCATTTCTAGAGGACTGCTGGTGAAACAGGCACTACTCAAGTAAAATAAAGTCAACACAAACTGATTCTTGGTTATTACTTGACATTTCCAAATACTTGACTTTAAGCTGTTTTCTTCCTCCATGTTCTCTCACCTTCCCTCAGCTTCTTGGAGAATTCTTCCTCTGTATTTCATCTTTATGCTGGTTACTTTTAGTTTCAGATCATTACTGAAGATGGAAAGCACAGCAAGTTCCCTTAATTTGTCCTATTGATATTTATTCTAAGTGCTCGCTCGGCCTATTTTTGAGATGTCACATTGTCAATATTCCAATCAATCTTAGTTACTTTTACAAGCCAAAATTTGGGGAAAGTATTTTTAACAAAAATGGCCATAGTTAAACTATGTCACTTCCCTGGGCCTCAGCCTGGTCACTGTTAACAGAGAGAAACCCTTTCTGAGACACTCCATACCTCTTCAGTGAAAAGTCCCAATAAAGAGCTAAAATGACAGTATTTTATTAACTTCCCATTATTTTTTTCTAAAAATAGTGGCTCAATTGCCTGAAACTGCTTGTTCTTTTACTAATCTCTCTTGGCTTTGTTCATGATCTTTTATTAAGTTAATTTTTCTTTACAGACAACTTCTCTGTTTCCCACTACCCAAACACAGGATGACAGTATCAGCTTTAGATATAACTACACTTTTTTTATTTTTAGGACTTTTGTTAGGATTTGGGATTCCCCAATTCCTCACCAAAGGGCATTCTCTGAGTGGGAAAGAATGGAAGTTCCTCATAAAGTCTTATCAACACTTCCATCCTCTTGTTCTCTGCAAATGTAGTGGCAGGATCTGATGTACACTTCTCTTGCTTTGGAAACTAAGTGCTGCTTACCCAAAGTGGCCAACCCTTTAAACAACTACTTAAAGCTGGCACCACTGCTGAAAAACAGGATGAAGGGCACATATGTCTGAGCACACTTATTTAAAAGCACAAGTCAAAAATGGACAACCTCAGCCTAATTAATACTTAAGGTCCTCACGCCCTGTGAGGACAGCCCTGAGTCAGTAGAGTCCACATCAGAGGTGCAGAGCAGGGGCACACAGCTGCAGATGGCAGCTGGCTGCAGAACCAGCTGCACCATCTCTGGAGGTCTTCTGCCTGCACTGTGTCTGACTCACACCAGCACCATTGCCAGGACACGTGGGTAGGTCCAGCTTCACCAGTGAGGAAAAACACTCCCACTAATGAGAGAAAAGGAAAAATGGAAGAGCAGAGACCTGAACAGGCAGAAGCATAAAAATGTAGTAGTGGGCAAAGCAGCCCATGGCATTAGCAGAGATTTTTCTGCATAGCAACAACACAAAAGCAAAGTCTTCTGGGGGCTTCTCTCTTTACGTCACCTGTCTACAGTGCCTACCACAACCAGGCCCCAGTCTCTGACTAAGCTTTCTGGCACCACCATGGATGAGTATAACAGTATAGCTTTCTCCAGCCTCCAGTCCAGGTGGACCAGGAAAGAAAGTTACACAATCTGCCTGTGCACAGCCACATTCTTCAGCTTGGTGATTGAGGGACCAGACAGGAGAAAATGTAGAATTAGGTGGAAGACAAACCCACAAATATTAGAGAAGAGGGAAAGAACTGTTCTTCTGCCCACCCAAATGGGAAAGGGGGCACTAAGGGGGAGGCTGTTTTTCATTCCTTTCTACATCCTGGAGGAGAAGCCAGGGGTGCTACAAGGCAACAAAAGGAGCCAGAAGAGAGGAATGATGGCCAAATAATGTTGAGGCACATCATTCCCTACCACACAGCAAAGTGACACAGGAGGCTATGGACACAGGAGGTTTGAATGGCCTCAAGGGGAAAGTCATAGAAGTGTAATAAAGATCTGAAAGTGTTGAAACCAATGGACCAAGGAATTCCTCAACTGAAAATTCTGTGAAATTGACAGAGGAGCAAAAGGAGAGGTGAGTCATCTGTGAATTCTTACATTAACCCCATAGCATCTGCTTTTGGTCATAGTTTGGATAGGACACCAGGCATGCCAATACAGTCCCTCTTACTCTGCACACTCCTGGCATGTTCCCCAAGGCAAACCCCTTTCTCTGACACTCACCCAGCACATCATCAAGGGCAGTGCCAGCACTGAAGGATTTCAGCTCTGTGGTATAATCATGAAGACATCCCCAGCCTGCAAAAGCCCATTTTTCAGCTGTACGTTTGCATGTTACACTGCATAAAAGATGTGGTGGCAAAAGTAACTTAAGATGTCCGTCTCCTGTCCATCAAGACACAATCCTCTCTTCCACATTTCCATGTGGAATTCAGATGCAATCAAGCTATAAGAAAACATGGGACTTCACTTACACTTCAGCAGAAAAAGGGAAGACAAGTTTTCTTCAGTCCTACTCTCTGGCAATCTTGGACCTTTTCCAATGCATTAAGCATCAGTTTCCCGCCAGTGAAGTGTTTGATGCTCCACTAAATGCAGTGGCAGTGAGAGAGGTATAGTAACCCTCCATATGGAAAAGCCATTTGACACAAAGGTTGGAGGTCAAAAGTTTAAATGTTCATGACAGAGACCACAGCAGTCCTTTTCTGGTCAATAACATCAAAGGATTTGCCAGCTCTTAATACTACTATTGTTGCTTGTTTGGATCCTATTGAAATTCTAGCACATTTATTGCACTCTGGGAGCATAAGGACTTTTTGTTTGTTTTAATCTCCATGCTGAACCCAAGGAGTCTGAAGTGTTGTGACTCCCCTTGCTCCCAAGGAGAATGAGCAGAGAAACAATGCCAGAGGATGTGGCATTGTAGTCCCAACCAACTTGGTGCTTTCTTCCCCGCCAAAAAATATAAATGATGGATGGAAACATATGGTCTCTATTGGACAGGGCTTGAAATCTCTGCTCCTGAAGTCCCCATATGCCCAGTTTTAATTGTTCTGTGCTATGACAGGGGGTGAAAAGCACTCCCCACCATCAAGGTCTGTTTTGCCAGTCATTGTTGAGAAACGCTGTGCTGCAGCCGACTAACGCTCCCATTAGGCACAACTGTGGCAGAGCCAGGAGCAGCAGTGAGGTTCTCTGAGACTAATTGAAATGCCTTAACCACAGAGAGTTTCACTTCACCCAGCCCTCCTTCACTCTCTGAACTTCTGCTTGCGGTTAGGCAGAAACTTACTACCAGGGTTCTGCAGAGCATGTTCCAGGCATTGTATTGCCATTAATACCTCATGCCTTGCCAGGAGCGGGATCCTAGTTCATTTGTTCCTACCTTCCTCAGATTCCTGTTCTCCTCTCCACAATAAGGATTAGCAGTTTAAGTTATGTTGCTGACCTCCATCTGGCTAGGCAGAAACAGATGTCTGCGCACTCGGGCACGATCTTATTTCAAAGTGGGGACTCTGGGTTACTAATGACGTTATAAAGGCAATAGCATATGTTGGCTCTCAACAGTCCATTGTCTAATTGGGATGGTTTTAATCAAATATGAATGTATCCAAGTTTTCTCAGCTAATGAATAAATCCTCCTTTTAAATAACAACAGCAATTTTGAAATCTCCATCGAGGCAGCATCCTGAGGAATGCCTACATGAGCACCACTCATCACTGAAGGTCTGTAAGAGGCTGCAGCAACATCCGTTGCAGCCCAGTTCATTGTTTAAACAGTTCCTAACTGCCCTTCCCAGAGGTAAGCTGCAGCCAAATTGTTTTCCTTCATTTCACAAACCAGATATGTACGGCTTATGTGAACAGCTCTAAAGTTTACTTTAGTCTCTGTGTAAACACCTTCTACCACATATTTCAAACAAACAGTTCACTTCATTAGAAAGGCAAACAATGCAGCCACAGAATACGAGCACTTGAGGACAACCCCACCGGACAGAGAAATCCTCTGCCCCTGTGTAAACACTGGCTGCTCTGCAGCTCCGGGCAGCATCCGCCTGCAATGCCACTTCAAAAGCCTTTTCACAAATACTTCACATGACTGTTTGCAAGTAAATGATAACCCAAAGAGATTATCTGCAGGGCTGAGAGCCCTGATGACTATCACTACCACTGCACAGGCAGAGAAAGAAAAGCCAAGACACTTGCTGCCAGCCCGGGTGAGATATGAAACTATGATAAACTCGGTGGCAAACCAGTAACATCAGCTAAACCTGTTAAACTGGAAAAGCAGTGCTGCTTTGGTAGCTTGCTTTGGTGTATTTGGCTCCACAAAGGGCAGTATGTTTTACCCTTAGCAATGAAAACGTTATTGCACCTCCATCCTTTTTTAAGTGAGTGGTTAAACTGGCAAACATCAGTGAGCCGTACAAAAGAGTGAGAAAGCTGCACAGCCAACAAATCACCAGATAAAACACTAAGCTTATTCTTTGTGGACAAAACACACGTGGCAATTCAAATGCCTCAGGAGCACACAAAGTACTCTTATATCCCAGAAACAAGTACAGAAGGTGAAGGGAGGAAAAAAGACAACTGGACACAGAAAGGCAATGGAAGGCAGCCAGTGCTGGGAGGCTCCTCTCTCCAGCTCTCCCCTTCTCACACCCGTGTGATTCCTAGGGACGCTCACTGCTGAGCTGGGAATGCACCTTCAGGAGAGATACGCAGCTTAGAATTGCTTTATGCCAGCTGAAGTATTTTAATCAAAATACTGTCATTTGCACATTTGAGGGGAAGGACACAGGGCAGCTCGTTACAAGTTAAGGGCACTCATCACCAGGGTGATCACAGCAAGCTACAGGGATGGCATCTCTGCATCAGTCATAAAGCACAGACCCCCAGTAAGCCCAGAGCATTCACATAACTTTCAAAAATAAATTATCAACTAACCATATGCTCTTAAATCAATTCTCAGGCAAAAAAAGATACAACCAAAAATCTAAATAGCCTTCAGAAAGTTTGTAAAAAGGGACACACTACACCTAGCTGTATGGTGAGGGCTCACAAGCTGTGAAAGTGCTGAAGTTATTCCAACTATCATATAAAGAGGAAAGGAACAGATAACATTTTTATTAGGGGAAATCAAGTCTTAACAAATATGGACATGAAGGTTAGGACACCTCAGCAACTAATGTCAACCTTGCAGTGATGCAAAACATACTTCTCAGTTATTTCCATTCTCAGGGTAAAATTAAGTCCCACTAAGTCAGAACTGTTTTATCATTCATTTCAGCAGAGTCAGCATAGCCAGCTCTTGTGATTTTATCGTAAGTCCTATTTTTCTTTTCAGTGTTTTGGTTTTTTTAAAGCTCCAGTATTTTCAGTCATGTCAGTAAGTAAGAATTTCAGCTTTCATTTAAGGGGAAAAAAGCCCCAAAAGCTAACAAAAAACCACACATATGTTTCCAGCTGTTATGCTTGCAGACAAAAGCTGGAAAATGAGAAACCCCCAGGTTTCATAACACGTGAGCAAATAAAAAGCTCCAAAAAACCATACATGAGCAGTATGTAGGTACAGACAGGATCTTGCAGTTGGTATGTATGTGTTTTGCATGATCACATACACAAAGGTATTATTTTGAACACCTAGATACTAGGTGACGGCAGGACAGAACATCTGTGTTACAAATGGTATCTGTTGACATTAAAATCTGTGCATTTTAACAGTGATTGTATTTAAAGTTGTTTGCAGAGATTTTGGTCCACACAGAATTGGTTTCCATATTTCAATGACCTTTTTATTTGACTAAGTAGATGCTTTCTGTACATAGAGTAATTTTTGTCCTATCTATTAGGCGCTGAGAATTCTTCTAAATTTTCCTTATATACCCAGATTATAATCTTAAAAGATTGCTTACTAAAAGACATGAGATAGAAAGATCCTTTCTGAGAATTTTAGTGGAAAGGCTGAATTTAGGTTTAAAGCGGAAATCAAAAAAACTAAGTTTCAGCATGAACTAGAGAAAATTACAATCATAGCCAGATCTTTTAGGGGCTACAATAATGCAAGCAATACTTGAAAAATACAAAATTTACTATTATTATTAGCACAAACTGACCTAATGCAACTAACATATGTTTTAAACCAGTTCTTGAAGAGCTGATAATACTAACCTTTAGGTGCCAGGAGTTGGGAATTTCCCAGCATACCAAGCTGGTTGACTTACTGACACTAAAAATAGGACTCCAAACCTGCTGCTCTTGTGGTTTATGTACAGTATGATTTTCTTCAAGCAACTCCGATCCATTCAGAAGGGTGAAAGAAAAATAAAAATTCATTTCTTTCAAGATCTTTATGGCCTGAGGCTCTTCTAATGCAAAAAAGGGAGAAACAATTTATTTTTTATTATGCCATTGCCCAATCTTCAAGTTAAACCAGACCACTTCTGCATTTTTTTACAACATTCCAGTGAGTCGTCTGTTGCAGTTTTTTATTTCCTAGCATGTTCAGCTACTAGCTGAAAAAGTTATGCCTACTCAAACAACACATGGTTTTGTGGAGCTGGTGGTTCAAGGTGCCAGAGTTAATCTAAGCTCTATCTCAGGCACAAGCCAACAGACCACAGCTTTCCTTCCAAATCCATTAAACCCTCTTGCCACAAATGTCCAGCCTGCATGGAAGAGTCAGTTTGGAAAAAAGGAAATCACACATTCTCTGACATGCAAACACAAAGAAGAATCCTAGAAACACAGGAAAAGCATTATCCCATCTTTCTCAAGAAGTATCATTTTAGCTCCTCTGTTTACTTGAGCGGTCTGCAATTAGTTCCATTTCTTCTACCCATATAGCAGCAATAAAAACCTCAGACTAGCTGAAGAGAATAAGTCCCGTAGGCATCTTATGAGTGCACTTTTAGGCACTTTTATTTTTTTTTTTAGTGCACTTTTATTTTATTAGTGAAATACATAGCAAGCATTCAATGAAGAAATCCAGGTCTCTTTTTTAGCTCCATGAGATATCACCATGGCTTGTCTTTTCCAAGTGTTTAACTTGGGGTGACATTTCTTTGCAAAAAATGACCTCTCACTGGATGCCCAAGCCCAGGGTCATCCTTGAGAGTCTCTCAATCACGCCTGAGTTCAGCAGCCTTCTTGATAAAGGAATGTGAACAAGTCAGATCAACAATAGCCTGTGCTCCTAGATTTCTCTTGATGACATACTCTCATTAGTCAAAATGAGATGGCAGCTCTTCACTGATGTTTGCAATAATGGTGGCACAAGCTGCCTTTCAGTGGAGATGAAAAGCACATAAGAGGGGCTTGTCCCTTTCTCATGCACAAACAGCATCAGGGCTATAAAGCAGAAACAAGTACACTTGGCATTTTCTTCAGTTTACCAAAATGGATCTCCAGAACTTGCTGAACACTTCCAAATGGTTAAAGCAGGTAGTAGGTTAGTAGGTGGAAAGCTATTTTTCATAAGACTCATTAGTACATCATGGGTAGAACCCAGCTGGGTGATTACCAACAACAGAGGTAATCACCACCACCAAACTTTTACTGGGATGTAGTGAATGACCCTATGATGAGGTATGGCAGAAGCTGAAACTAACAAAAGTTGTTTCAAAAGGACCAGTATCTACCACCTTCATACAAAAGGCTTCTGGCCTGATCTGGCAGAAATCTAAGAAGCTACTTCCTAAAGCAGCCAGGCTACTTCCTAAAGCAGCAGTAAGTTCCATTGCAGGCAGCATGTAAATCCTCAGGACAAGAGGTAAATGCCTTTCCTCCCCTCTCACCTGAAAGATTTTGGGACGGTCAAAGTGAGGCAGCAACAACCAGGATTAAACAGAGAAGACAATCAGCATTTGAGCACCAAGTAGGCCCTCAGCGAGGGCTGCCCCATCATGCCAGGCACATGCAGGGAGTTCTTGGCCAGATGGGAAAGCTGTTTTCAAGATTAAAAGCTCCCTTTGGCTGCTTTTGCTTCTGGCATCCATTCCTATTTGTATCTGATTGTGGGTTTGGCATAGAATTTGTCTTTTGGAAAAAAAAAAAAAAAAATCAGGGGAGCTTCTTTTTCAGACACAGGCTTAGAGAGAAAACAAGAGACTCACATTCCCTCCTCTCCCAAGCTGCACATAATGGGGTAGAGGTCAGGGGGTGCAGCAAACCCTCTGTAAGTAATCTACAGTTAAGTTCATTCTTAACTGAAGCACTTGGCTCATGGGCAGATGGTGTTTCTCCTGTGCATGTGAGTTCAGCAGACAGAAATCCCTGGCTTGAAGCTGTATGCCTTGAACAGAGGAAAACTCCTTCTCTGGCACTGAGCTGGTACTCACAGAGGACTGTGAAAACCCTGCTGAAAATAGCGTCAAGTTAAGGGGACGTGCATAGCACCAGATTTGCATCAATATGCTGCTCAGTAAGTCTGAAAACCCAGTTTACTCACCTCAGTTACACAAACCCAGCAAACTACACAGCAGACCTGCATTGTAATGACTTTTTGGGAGCCAGAAAGAGGCTTGGCAGAAGAAGAAATTTAACCAACCAAAGTAGTCTTGTTAAGTGCTGCAATGTATATTCCGTTCTTTAAGGAAAGCACATGTCTACCAGGAGTAGGGACATTGGGAACATACACAGAGCAGCCCACTGAGGCTTTGCCTGCATGCAGGAGATGTGACCAGCATGTGCAGATATCAGACAATAGCAAAGCTGTACTGAGGACTGGGAGCAGTCTCCCATGCATGAGCCACACAATGATCTGGTATGCTCCTTCATCCCCAAAATGCCACATACAGCTAAGCTATCACAGGGGCTCCCTCCTGCAGCCACAGAAAGAGGCCACAGTCTCCCTCCTCTGCTTTGGCAACACTCCTGCTCGTCCCTCATCACAGCCCCCTGCCATTGCTAATACAGCAGGTACAGTGGAGTGGGATGAAAAGCCTGGAGCTGCTGCTTGCAAAGCCTTGGCTGCACTGTATTTGTGCAATCTGGTTCACAAGATCCCCACAAGAGCTGAGCTGTGGTAATATAAACCATGACAGTATAAACCCTGGCACTGCAGCTACCATCCTCGTCTCCTTATTCAGGCAGGGAGCCCAGAGCTGGGGTAGCCTGCATTGTGCCCACCACACTGGGCATCAGCACTTGAGCTGATGGGATGCCACTAGGCACAAGCACCAGCAGCAGACACACCTCTGACTGCGATGAACTTGCAGGCTCCATGCTAACCCCCCAGCCCAAGGAATGTGGGCACAAGCCCAGCCGTGGCCAGCAGGAAGCTAAAGTAATGCTCCAATTCTGCTCCCAAGACAGCAATGATCAGAGCCAGCAGCTCGAGGCTCAGCTATACTAAGCACCCTTTTACATATAATGACACATTCGCTCTCCTGTAGACCATCATACCTTACCAGCTCTTCAGCAGACTGAGGGCTAAAGTGGGCCAGGGAGTTTCCAGCCTGTCAAATAAAAGATGCGTCTGCTGGGAAGAGCTTTACAAGCCAATGTTCTCTATTTAATATCCTAGTGCCTCTTCATATGGTGTTAACCCCATCATGGAAATAAGAAAAAAAAAAGGGGGAGGGGGTTGGGGGGTGGATAAAAATCAGACTTTGGACATGATCCAAAACCCACATTCCCAAAGCGGCTGAGAATCACCATGGGGACAATTCAGTACACCCTTTTTTTCATTTGACCACTTCAGACTCAAACCCCCAGGCGCTGGCTTGGGGAACTGTGCACTTAAATCCTGCCACACTGCTCCAGCCACAGCATCTGGAGTGGTTGCAGCAGCAGCTGCTGCCGTAACAGGTATTACTTTTGCTGCCAAACCAGCTGGGGAAGAGGTATTGGCAAAGATCTGGCATACGGATGTGTGCAAGGGCTTTTCCCCCCACCACTTGCTGGCAGCAGCCTGTGCCAATACAGACACTTTGAAACAACAGAAAAGAACAGAGAGAAAGTTGAAGGAGAGTCAGGAAATAAAGTACAAAAAATCCCTAACAAGCCTGAGTCCAGCATAAACGCATGTTTTAGGATCTGTGTGGATAATATGCAATACTAGAAAACCTCTGTGAGAAGGCCTCATAGAGCTCATTTGTTTCTGAAATAGGTACAAATCTGGCAGACAGCGACAGCAAAGAGGAGTAAGAAAGGAGAAGGGAAAAAGAGACTGGAGCTTGGCTCATGGATAAAGAGAGAGGGAAACTGGCCTCCTGCCAGGATTTTTGTGAATGGGTCGGTGCATAGTATCCATTTCCTCCCAGTTCCAGGGGGGAAAAAACAACAAGGATGTAGGGAAATGCTCCGAATTATATGTTATTTGGTCATGCTTCAAAAATGTGCAACTACTGTCACATAATTTGATATTTTCCTAGTATTATGGCAATTTTCTTGCAGCCCAAATTCTTTCTTAACAAAGATATTTTTCATTGTGTGCTGAATATATTTGACTTTTACACACTAAATGTCTATTCATAAAAAATGCAAGCCCTTTAAGTGAAAAATTCTGAATTTATGAGTATAAAGACTTTAATTTATCTTAACTGTCTTAAATTTTCATTCTGATTTCTGCTGAGCTAACATTTGCTCCCAACATAAAGGGGCAGCTGCAGTGTTGCAAGAGGTCTAAGAGACAATTTCACAGGTGTTGCAAAAATTACAATTTCTCTTAAGAATATTTAAAGCAGAACTATTGTACTGCAATACTGGCAAGACAAAAAAGGAAAGACCATCTGATGACAAAAACAACAACTAAACACACAAATGAAATTAGAGGTCTAATATGGTGAAGTTTGAGGTGTTGCTGCTTTTTCCATAGCTGTATGATCCAATCTTTTATTATTTGGATTTAGTTTTTAAGTACAAGTGTACAGTAATTATAAAGCATGTTAATTGTGCAGTAGAGATATTCTAAGCTGAAATAATCAGGTAGCATTGACAAGATTACAGTGATTTAAAAGTTAGCTGCAAAACAAAGCAAGCAAAACTTTCCAAAATATGTCACAAAACTCACAGGAGGGACCAGACCTAAGAGGAAGGAGTATACAACAATTAAAGCCAAGACTAAAAGAGTAGGGCTACCCAGAAGAGACTGAAACACAAAACTTGTAGATTCCCTAAAGTTATAGTTCCCTAAAGTCAAATCAAACCCAAACTTCACCATTATTGACAGTTAGTTTTTCAAACATTCTAATTCAGGTTTTCAGCAAGCTTGGTAGTGTTTTCAGTGCTTGGTGAGAACTGCAAAGCTCACAGTAAGATACTAGAATAAGAGAATGGTATTTAATTCAGGAGGGATATCAAAAATGAAATACAAATTAGCCCTGCCACCCTCAAAATGAAGGCGGTTTAGGTTTCTCCTAACCAGCAGAAAAGCTGCAGGACTGTCCCATGGGAACTTCAGCAGCCATTTGTATAGTTTGCATACCAACTGGTTCATCAAAGAGCTTCTAAGTGAACAGCTTTAGTAATCACAGGTAAGAGGGGGACTTCAGCCCACCAGCCACAATTCCCAGAGTGAGCCAACCTATCTGAGTCTCCTTCTGTACTGCAAAAAGAGCAGTTAGGGACCAGCAAAAGTAGAAACTCTGTTTATAACTCCTCCTCAGCTTAACTGCAGGATTAAAGTAAGACCTCAGGGCCCACCTGTAAAAAAGAACAGCTTCCAGCCCTGAAAACTAGTGCATGCTTGAACAGCATTTTGAAGATGCAAAGTAGAGGCTGTCACTTAATACAGCTCAAGTATTAAACAATAACCATTTAACATTCCTGCAGAGCCTTTTGAGTCAACAACTTGTCACCTTGGGCTCAAGAGCAGAGCCATGCAAAGCCATGCTCTTCTCTCAGAAGAGCAGAACAGCCATGCAAAGCAAACAAAGTTCTCCTTGAATCTCTTCAATCTCTCTCTCGGTTAGAATTTCTTACAAACTTTTAATTTTTTTTCCAATTTCTTACCTTCAGAAAGGTTATGTATTTTGTTGCTGTCCTGCCACCTTGCATTAATTCAATTTTTATTCAAGTACAGACATAAAAAGGAAAGGAGAAGAAACCCCTTCTGGCAAGATTTATTAAAAAAGAAAAAAGATTATTTAAAAATAAATATATATTCAACCCCTGAAGGCTATGTGGTTCCTGGAACAGCATGTATTTTGTTTCAGTTTTTTGTTTGTGTTTGCTTGTGGTTTTTCTATATATTCAGTACCATGATTACACATGGATCTGGTAAGTTTTGTATACTTAACTACAGTATACCAAACATGGTGTCCACCATTCGATCAATATTCTTATTTTCAGTTCAACACAAGTTCACTTAAACATCCGGATGTGAGCTTTCGTGCTGAACACGTGTCAAATATATTCTTTCACCTATTAGGTAGCATCAGACAGTCTGAGAAGAATCCATGCTTCCAAAGTTAAGTGGAAGTTTTATTGAGAAAAACATCTATGAAGTAGCTAAGACTACAGAAAAACCTTCAGGCATGTTCTAGAGACTAGCAAACACATACACTGGAAGTGGACAGAAACAATGAGGTTCTTCCAAAAAGCCCTGAACACAGATCCATTTTTACTAACAGGTAAACTGGAAACAAAAATCTCAAGACAATTTTGCCATGTAAGATGTGAACCACAAAGTGGAAGAATCGCTTATATATTCAGCGGGCACCTGAGAGTTTGGTGACAAGACTGACATCTGCACATGTTTTCATCCCTAGGATGGTCATATGGTTTCTGGAATGCTGTTTTCACCCACTTTTACATGTGTCTTAGACCAGGCGTCTGAGTGAATGAGAAAACTGGCCCATCCAAAAGTTTAGTGCTCAGTCCAAGGATTTTTTTCTATGCTTCCAGAAAAATCAGGGACCCAAATACCTGCAGGACCAATTTACTCCACCTTAATGTCACAAGCTGCCCTGCGTGCTTCCAGCTCTCACCACTGACTACACAAGTCTTACACCAGTCACCAACATAATCTCCCCTTATTTATGTTCATCTCAATTCTTAGCCTTTATTTTTCAACCATTCCTTTCTCAGTAAGTACCAACCAAAGGAAGAAGGGGACAACCAGAACACAGACTATAAATAAATGCCCTGCAATACTGTTGAATAGACATACATACATCTACAGAGCAAGAGAAATAGAGAGCAAAACTATTCCCCCACCAGGAAGTTGGTTATGACTTCCATGTGAAAATAATTAACCACAGGCAGGGCCACAGAAAAATATACAGAGCATCATCATCAGTTTCTTTCACAAAAAGAGGGAGATACCTATGGATTCTGGAGCATGGAGAGTAAAGACAAAACAAAGTGACACATCAACTAAGAACTGTGGGGTACTAGAGAGACCCAAGGGAAAACAGCTAACAACTGCGCATATATATTATCAGATGCATATGCAGGTTTCCCCTACACAGTGGAGTCTGAATATATGAGATTGCTGTTTACATGTGATCACCAGAATAAAGTATGAGAGAGCTCTAAGCCCTAAATTTTGCTGCCTTATCCTCTGTTAAATGAAAAATTCACAGTGGCCCTGTGTTCTGAGTCAGGGTATCCATTAATCATTATCTAAACATGCTGCAGAGACACTCTATGAAAAGAGAAGGAAAAATATCTGACTGAAATAAAGTACAAGGTGAGCAGAATCCAAGAAAAAAACAATGGGAATGGAAACAATACATATATACAATAGAAGAAAACACCTCTAAGACAAATTTCTCTAACTTCTTGGGCACCTCATCCTGCTTCCAAAATTATGTATCTAGAGAGCTCATCAGAATAGCCCCAAAGACACAGTGAGGAGGTTAATCCATACAGATAAGCTGAAAGCCACTAACTGGCCTATTGATAGCATGTAGACCAACACTGACATCAGTGAAAGACTTCAGTGGGCCATCAGCCCATTTGATGAATCAGTCATATTTTTTAAGAGGGAGGTATTTATTTTAGAACTAATTTTCCTTCCCTTGTAACTAGAATTCCATTTCAGCTTACTAACACTTAATGCTATTTTCAACATTAAAAAAAAAAACAGAATGCATGAAGAAGATGCATTTACATATATTAACAGTTAAAATTAAATTTATACATGTTTACCTAGAAAAAAAAAATATGGGTAAGATCTCACAAACACTTTGTGGTTATTTTTAGCTGCCATAATAGGTTGTTAATTCAGTGCAATAAAACTAAATATTAACTACTGAATGACTACAAAACTACTTGATTAGTGAAGATGAAAGATCTGTACTGACTGCCTTCCAGTAATTGTTTTCTATGCAGAAGTGGCTGCTGCCATGATTATTTTTTTATCTTGAAGATGAATGTCATTAGATTTATTAGATTTACCTATGAGAGCATAAGAAAAATAAATTTTAAAAAAATGCAAACCCACATGTTTTTAATGTCTTTTACGTATTAGTGGGGCCGACACAATTAGGCAGAGCAGTTAGACACAGGATAAACTCAAAGTTTATCTGCCCTCTTTAGCAGAAACCCTAAGACTGTATAAATCAATCCAAGCTGCAGGCTCATGCTCTCTCCAACTCACTTGTCATGAGTTCAAGTCAGGGCTCAGAGCAGAGACAGGTCAGACATCACAGCTCACTCAAGGGAACAACTGCTTGAAGATGTTCCTTTACTTTCTCCCTGATACATAGTTTTTTCAAGATAAAAGTTTCTTGCTACAGCTTTTTTTCCCTCTCCCATTGTTATAGGTTAAGATGGCCAAAACTGAGCTACGCTGGTTTCCCCTCATGGAGGAGCAATACAGCATGTCAAGTCAAATACTCAATTTCTCAAATTCAAATTCTCAAATTCTCAAATTCAACATTCCACCTCAAAACTGACTAGCTCACCTCATTTCCTACTGACAATGTCTGATACTCACCAAGTCATGCCTCAGCCCAGCACCAGTGGTGCATCTGTGATAAATAGCATGCACTTTTCCACGAGGTCAGAAGAAATAGCTAATTCAAATAAAACCTTTTTACTTATAAGCTTGCTTTGGCACCTGGTTTTCACATCAGCATTTTATGAGTATAAATAGGGATGCAAAAGTATGACAGAATCATCCAGGCAACTGTATGTGTAACGGCATCCATGTACATCAAGCTGCTCATGAGCCAGTTTTGAGAAGAAAGCTTCCTTACTGACAACAAGTCATTCATGTTAATTGAAGTCCCACACTAGGGTACAGTAAATGACAAATATCTTGGGATCTTACATGAGAAAGCTTTCCTTTGATACATCTGCAGGCTTGTCATGCTTTTTTGACTTAGTGTAAAATAAAGACATGGGACAGGAGGCTTTTGAGACTCCAAAAACACAAAGAAAAATAATGGAACTCATTACTGAGCACAGTTTTGACTTGTTTAAGGTCTGTGTTTGCTAGTGAATGGAACAAATGATGTTACAGGGTGAAAGCTGCCAAGTTTCATTAGAGTACTTCTATGAAAGTGTATGATCTCAGAGGCTATATATGTTAATTTACAGTAGAGTTTAGATTAAAGTGATGAATGCGTATCTAGTATACATTTAAGCACAATTTTAAAAGAAAACCAAGCTGGTGCCTTCCTGTTCAACATGCCACTGCAGATTCTCCAGCGTAAAAGCAGAGCACCTCAAGCAATTGTTACAGTCTCTATTGGCACTTATATTTATACTTGTCTCTATTGACACACTGTATTTAATTAAATGTCCACTAGAACTGTAAAGTTCATTTCCTAACCCTGAGTTCAGCTATCAGAATACATGTAGTTTGAACAGTGTTTCATATCTACTTGATGGGTAAAAGCTGTCAGAAGGTCCTGTCAAACATGAAACAGAGTAAAAGATTAATTTCCTGGTAAACTTAGTTGTTTCTTTTTTTCTCTTTAGCTCAAGATGCTGGTTAGCATTTAGCTGTTTTATTTCACAGTGAGCCGACCGAATAGAGCGCAGCTCCTATTCCTATGTATTTTTTCTCAGTAATCTCTCCAAAAACCATTTTAGGGGGATTTTTTCTGTTTTTACACATAAAGTATAAATGAGACAAACATGGGTGCTATGTATTTATGTAGAAATGTGGCAAGTCCGTTCTTCAGTGAGGATGCATTTAGATATTTTTGTTTGTCTCCCAAACCACACCTAAACTTACTCAACTCAGAACTCCAATTCTGTCACTGATGTAATAAAGCACACAAGCAGGCTTCCTGCTTATGTCTCACATCCTTTTTTTTGAAAGCAATAGGTGATGTCAGGCCAGCTGGGCCTGCTTGAGAAATTATACATTAGCTGCAAAAAGTAAAACATTGCAGAGAACCTCCAAGTCAAAACCTCTCCAGGTGGTAACTTACCATCAGAGCAGAGCAATGGACAGATGATGTTCTGAGGCAGGACATTCAGCTCACCCCCAGACTGACAGAAGCAGCTTCCCAGGCTGCACTGGCACCTCTGGTGTCCCAGGACTGCTCCAGGCAGCAGCTGGATGTGCACTCCTGCAGTTGAGCAGCACAACTTCATACCAGGTAGCTGCATGCATTTTGATCAATGTTCACTTTTTTTCTTTTTTTTTTTTTTAATCAGGTCTGTTTAAACTGAAATTGAACATTGTACTTGTAGAAACAGGACCTAACAGCATCTGCTGACAGCTGTGCTGATACAAGCACAGCTCCTCTTCAGCGTGACATAGGAAACCAGGGAATGGATTATGCTCTCTGTTCTGTGACTGCAGGACTATCGACTTCAGCCAGAGATGCAGACAGACACCAGCATAAGGATCAGGAACACTGCTTCACAGAAAAGACTGCCTAAAAATCTCTACCATTCTCCATAAACTGTAGTAATATCCTTGCACATTTGGGTGAGAGCAAGATTTCGAACGATCTAAGTAGCTGAAGAATGAGGTAATCAGTGACGAGCTAATGTACACAAACTAAGTATGTATTTTTAAATGCATGGGGATGTTTCAGATGATAAGAGCATGGGTTGTACATAAACAGTAAGGAATCAGAATGATACTCAAGTGGCATTTTCTTTGACACTGAATCCTTCAAGCTAAAAACAAAGGCTAGTAAAATAACAAGTTGTGTTTACTGAGTCCCTAGACTTGCCATCTAATACAGCTATTCATCAAAATACTGCATGCTTTTTGCATGACACATGAGTCTTGTTCAATCAATGAAAAGCTGCAAAAAATCTCCTAAATATTCTATTCAAAACAACACTTTGCAGCTACAACCACAGCCTGATTTTGATTTATTGAATAATTTGACTGGAGAACACCTTAAGTCACAACAACATTAAATGCAATAACTTTTCATTCCTTTGCTGAATACCATATGAAATTAAACAAAATAAAAATTGACAGCACCAAGTTATCCTGAATCTATTCCAGATGGATTAAGTTCACTGTATGTATTAAGTGGAGATTTTAGCTTAGGTTTGACATTGCACTTCACTGACTCCCCAAAACAAATCAAAAATAACCTAGGATGTGTTACCAATTCCATTTTAAATGTAAATATTTCTGATACTAATTACAGAGCAAAAGGAGAACGTTGAAGACATTTCAACTTTAATAGCCCTGCCATTCTGATTAAAAATATAAGCTTTACATCTGCAACAAATTTATAGTGGACTCTTTACAAATTGTTAGGGAGCAATTTGTGCACAGTTAGTTCTTTGTTTAATCGAGAAATCTGCCCAAACCCTGATTGTGTGCTTATTTCCCTAAGGCTGGGAGTGAAGGTTATTTCATTATGCCTTTTGGGAGCAGCAATCTATCTAATACGTTTCTGAGTTATTCCAGACTGAGCCGAAGCTGAACATGAGAACAAAGCCTTGCTTCCACAGCCGAAAGACCAGACTAACTCCCAGCTGGGAAGATTTAGGCAGAGATTTATAAGTACAAACACTGAAGAAATTTGCAAGTAATTGCATGTATTTACTCTCTGTTGTGGTATGCAGTAAACTAATATTTATTAATACATATCAGCATAGTACTGCTCTCGGCACCCTTCCTAGTCTCTTATTACAAGGTTGTAATGAAGGTTTGTTTTGCTTTTTTTTCCCTTATTCTTTCAGGGCCAGAGGACTAGGGGAAGAGGGCAAGAAAATCAGGATTACTGAATGATGCCTGCTATTTATGTATACTATAACACACACAAATCCTACCTCTGTAATTAAATAAATACTGTAATTTCTGCCAATGAACAGTATTCCCATCTATTCTATTATAAAAAAAAAAAAAAAAAAAAAAAAAATCTGGATACTCAAGCTTACTATTAGCTATCTTTGGTGGTTTTTCTGCATGTAGAAAATACCCATTTATTTTATTAGCACCTATACACTCTGCAGGTTCATGCTTTGAAAGAATGGTCAGTTTAATTTTTGCTGAGGTGTTGGTTCAGCAAGCACTGGTTAAGTCTTACTGGGCTGGAGCACCAGTTGCTTTGGAGATCACTCAGTGCACAGGAATATGACACTAAATATCAACACGTTTACTTGTCCCTGTGCTACCCTCATTCAACTTCAACACAGGTGGGGTTTTTGGAAGATCAGGATCTTACTTAGTGGTGTCTTCTTCTCTAAAAATCTTGTTAAAGTTCAAGGCAATTTAAAAGCCATTTGTTTTCCACAGGTTTCCCAACAAAAGGAGAAGTTGCAGCAATATCTGCTTTTAGAGAGTGCCAGGGATACCCAGGTTTGTTCCATTCAATGACAGTTCAAAACTACCTATTCCAAATACAGCATTTCAAAAGTCTGTTTAACATTGCTGGGTGACAAAAGCCTACCTAGCTCACACATCACTTTAAAACCCTACTGCTTTAAAAGTCAAGAAAGAAGTAGCTGTGGACAAAATTTTAACTCTGTCCCTGTATTGTCATGAGATAAAGGGGCCCTGGGATTAGCTCAGTTGGCTGGAGTGGTGCTAGAACACCAAGGCTGTGGGTTCAATCCCTATCTGGGTCATTCACATAAGAGTTAGAGCTGATGATCCTTGTGAGTAACTCATACACCGACCTGAACTTACAATGTCATGGCCTAAACTGATGAGATTTTACAATTGTATTATATCACCTTATCAAACTGTTTTGTTTTAAGAGAGCAAATTCTCTGTTTTGTAAAGTCTATTTGAAAGCAAACATTTCTGTTTAGCATTTCAAAATGTAAAAAAAAAATTTCCTGTACAATTCTGTACAAAGTTCAAAAGGATGTGTTTTTAACACAGACTTTGGTAAAGATTTAACAGCTAGTGACTAGTATTTGGGGTCTTAAGTGATGGATCATTAATAAGTACTTAGCAAAATATATCAGTTTTAGTAATCTTTCATACAAGATTTCTGTGTAGTTCTTAGTATTGGACACCACAGTTACTAGAGCAGCACTTGGGGTTTTCCAACCAAGAGTCCAATTTTAGTCTGTCTCCTTCTACTACAAAATGACAATTTCAACTAGTAATTGCTTGGGGTTGAGCTAATGTAGTTCAAAGTTGATAAGCATAATGTGCTTATTTACTATGAGGGTAGTGTAAGATTTATGACAGCCTTAACTATTAATTTTCACATTTATAAGTGCATGGATTGTACAAACTATGAGACAGGTTAATTCCACTGTTGTCATTTAGTAACTGTAACTGGCTATTACAATGAGTGTTTTCTTTAGGGAGTTTCCCCATGAGGTCCCTACACCACCTTCTGTGTCCGAGTTCCTTTGGTTTTTTTTCTTCTGTTGGGATATGCAGAGTTTCAGCCTTATTGAATGAAAATCCTATCTCAGGGACAATTAGACTAATACTCAACTATAAGAGACTTTTTTAAACAAACTGCAGTTTGTGGTTTACAAGGACAAGAGTACACTGTAATATGACAATAAGCTTAAGAGTATTAGATTTATTTTAAATTAAAAAAAAACCAAAAAACAACCAAAGAAACAAAAAATAACAAGTAAAAAACCCCCCCAGAAACTTCCTTCAATAAGTGGGGAAAAAAAGGAGCCCATCACGTAAAAATCTAGATGTGAGTAGAGCAGGCCAGGCTAATAATTGCTCCTCTGAGACCTGATGCACTCACCGCACACTTGACATCATCTGCATTTTCATAGTGAAGCAAAATTAACCACATACATTTCAGCAGAGTCCATATTCACCTTGGTTACTGGCAAAATACACACAAAGATATCCAACTTCAAGACTAGAAACTAGGACCAAGATTTTTAGAAATCAGAATTTTGTTAGACTTTAAGAGTGAATTAGAGAAAGCACTCTTCATTTTCAAATTACCAGGCCCTAAAGAGCTTCCAGAAAAAGTTCTCGATGCTCAGCACGTCTAAATATTCAGCCATTTACATACATTGCTGCATCAAGCTGTAGCTTGACTCCAGTTCTTGAAGAAATGTTTACAGGCTAAACAATAATCAACCCTCAAATTACTGTCCCAATCTCAGTTTTTAAGCTTCAGGTGAAAGAATTGTGACAAACAACACTTCGAAAGGGCATCGAAAAAAATAAAGGGTTAAAAAAAGTTAACCAACTTGAAACCCAGGCTAGGAAGAGAGATTTGAATCCACTTTGAAAGTTTTTCTAGTTAATTAGTAAAGCATGATCATAGCACATTAGTCAAAGATTTTTATTTGTGTCTTTGCCACAAACTTACTCGGAGATCTCCAACAAATCTCAAACTGTCTGCCTGTCAGCTGCTACAAACAGAAAATGGATCTGTGCATGCCTGCTTTAAGAGAAAAATAGCACTTCATACAGAACATGACATGGGGCCTTTCTTAATAAATTCTGGAGTTTTGTTCATTTTTTGGAAAAAGAAATGTGGGACAGTGATGAAAAAACATTCTCGATTAATCACTGTTCTATACTGACTTTATGAAAAATCATGTTTTACAACTCCTTTACTATCTTAGAAAACTGCTTGCATGAGCCGATGGAAAAAATTACTTTCCTTGTCCCTCACCGAAGTCACACCTTGAAAAAATATGTAGCACAAACCAGCAAAATAGACAGCAGATCAAAATTCCAAAAAGGAATCACTTCTAATCATGCTATTTTTAGAAGTACTTCATCTGTGTTCTAGTTTTAAGATTATAAAACCTAATCCTGAACAAACAGAAAGCCTTCAGATGTTTTGGGTGTGGTGGGATTTAATCCCTAATGAGTCCAAAATCAATTTGTTTGCTCTACAGAACAACTAGCTTTACTGAATGAGCTTTGCCTACCTGCAGAGCCAAGGCCAGTGTTTCACACTGCAGCACCCACCACAGAAAACCCCTGCTGGCCACCTGATATCCAAGACTTGTATGCTCCTCTAAAGCTGCAGGGTGTTTAGACAAGAGGGAAATGACCTACTGAATGTCAAAACACTGTCAGAGCTGCTTGAGTAACATTTTGATTTTGATCTGACATGCAGTATTCAGGTCCTTGCTAGACCTTATAGGCCATAGCTATGCTGCCTTTTCCAAGATGAAAAGCTCTGCAACACATGCAAGTCCAGGACAGGATCCAACAGAGCAGAGTCCACAGAAATAACCTAAGTTTTGAGGATTTTTCTTTTAGCATGAACGGAAGACAGATCAATAAATCCAAAGCAGCTCTAGCTCTGGAAGACGGGCCAGGAAAAAAGTATACAGAACAGTAAGGAAAATTAATGATCCTGTGCTTATTTAAGCGTGATGAGGAGACTTATATCAGATGATAAGGGACAGTGCATAAGACTTCACAGAAAATAAGGAGAAAACTTTGGATTACCTTGACAGAAAGACCAAAGAAAGAATAACGCACAGGGAGACTCTAAAAGGTTCTGAAAGAAGACAATTTGAAAATCCATTCAGTTTTTTGTTCCTAATCAAACTCTCTGTTAATATGATTTGAATCTTTACTTAGTGTTTAACACAACACTTGGCAGCTACAATTCATTGAAGCAACTTAATGGAGGTGAATTCCTACAGTTCCCAGATCACATTGATTACAACAGATTTTTTGAGTTTCTGTTTCTTCTTACAGGGCTAGCAACTACAATTGCTACAGCCACTTCTGAAAGTACTTTGTACGTGCTGTACAGCAGCATTCAGCAGCTTATGGCACCTGTGTGTGTAAATAAATAAATATAATACTTGATACACACATTTCTCCTGTATTGCTTTTTTGAATTTTCAGGTTGTTAAGTATTTTCTAAATACAAATAAAGACACTGTGGTGTAACCATTGGACTTCGAACAACTCCTAGGCCACTATATATTTGTTAGCATGAGATCAGTTTTGACTACAATTTGTTCTTTTGTAGGAAAAAAAAAAAAAAAAAAGGAAGATTCCACTGCTATTAATGTAGAATGCAGAATTTACTACTATTGAAAAATTTTGGACTCATGAGAGACATAAAGCCCCAAAGCTGCAAAGGAATTTTTAACATATGTAATACAAATATATATACCCATGTGTATATGTATTTTTACACGTATAAAGGGAGAGGTTTGGGTAGCACCTGCTGCAGTGGATTTATATAATGTCTTACAAAACCCTATTTTTAGCCCATTATAACTTTCTGAAAACTTATTTTTCAGGAGTTTTCCATGATTGTTTGAATGAGCAGAATCAAGTATTATATTTTTGCTTTATGTCACAATAGGAAAAACAAAAAAAACTTGAAAACAAGCACCCAGGTTTTCATTCCATAGATTGATTTACTCTCACAATGAAAAAATGGCTGAACCTTACACTTTGAACTCCCAGAATGGCTAATTCCCACTGATTTCTAGTTATATTTGTTATTTAGAAAACACTAATACTACAAATAGTATTAGTGTTTTCTAAATAACAAATGCTCCCATGGTGTATGTACTAACAGTGCAACAGCCAGCCATTTCACTTCCTTGTTTCCAAGAAATATTATTTCTTACAACCTGGATAAAGACAAGCCCAAGAGTCAGCCCAGAAGGAAGCTCTATCCATTTGTTGCCTCACTGTAGACTGTGCAATTGACCACAGCGTCACATTCCCAACAAGCAGTCTGAAATCAGTCGTCCCCTTTTTCCTATCCAGCCCACTTGTGTTTGGGTGAAAAAGAAGACAGGGCTCTTTAGAGAAGAGGTCACAACTTGACTTGGTGTTGTCATTTTTTTCACCTGGAAAACACTTAACTATGTGATAAAACATTGTTAAACTACAGTGCAGTTGACATTCAATTTGAAAAGATGCTTCATAATGACACCTTTATACTGAAATTACATAAATAGCCATTAAATTCAGTTAAACCTAGCACTGCCAGTTTTCATGCATTTATCATCAGGTGGAATAAAAAAACTCCTCACATTCCCTGTGTTTTATGAACTCAGAAATGAAACAGCAACCTCCCGATTAGTTCCACAGAAGTCCAAACTGCTGACAACTAGTTCTAACATGAAATTGAAGAAGGTGAGTAGAAATTTAACATCATGTTAGTCAAAGTATTTGTAGCTTAGAGACAATAAGTATAGAATATTTTATTTATAAACAGATTCAATATGTTCATCAAGACTACAGCTATAGCACTTAATTGGATGTGCATAAAATGGTACACCTCTGATTTATATAAAGTTAGGCCTCCAAGAGTATGTCTGTATTTCTTCAGACAACAGGTCTTCTTGAAGGGGTCTACAGCACCTCACATCATGAGTTTTCATTACCTTTATTTGAGTTAGTATTTTTTTTTCCTTAGTTTCTGCTTCTCTCATCCTTCCACTCTCTCAGAATTAGCTAACAGGGAAAAAAATTGTATGGCCAGAATTAAACAATCTTCACAAACACAGTAAAAATTAAACATGTGCACTAATTTTAAATTATGCACAGTGTATGAAGACAACAGTTATATTTATGGTTATAACAGCGCCATACAGTTTTATATAGTCAGCATTAGCTATAGAGTTTCCAATAATATTTTTATATATAAAGAAAACTAATCTGCTACACATACATTACAAGCACTCTTTAACATACCAGATAACTTCCAAACAGAACGCTCAAAACAAAACTGAGAAGGTTTATGAAGGTACTGTTTCCCTTGCCTTTTATTCATAAAGTTGAACCACTACGTAAGTCATGACATTATTCTGTAGGCAACGATGCACAACTCACTATGTTAAACAGAAAGGATTCAACTTACAGCTATTGCTGAGTTTTCTAGGTAGAAATTGTTTGTTGCCTTTTTTTAAAAAACTAAAATATAATATCACCTGTCATAATAAATTGAATTAGAACCATCAAGATGCTCAATATGGGTTCAGGAGGACTAAACTTAAGGACTTCCACTGCAACATAGATAAGAGTCACTTAAACTGTTTATTACCCTCAGAACAGTAACCTTACTTTCACCTGTCAGGATCATGGATACTGTTTTCAGCAGAAACTTTGTCAGTCTTACTTCAGCCACCATCTTGAAGTTACAGTATCCAAATTACTTTGTAACACTTCATTCAATTATCAATGACACTGGAAAAAGAGACTCCCGGTCTAAGTAACATTCCTTTCTTTGGCCTCAAGGATGAATGCCTTTTCTCTATCTTCAAGAGGCAGATCTGTAACAGAGTTACATAGAAACAATACCAAGAACAAAATGAATCGGGGAGCTGAAAGGCACTTGCCTGCAACTGCATCTTCAAAATCAGGTAGGATTCCCACATGAGTGGAAATTTCAGCAAAAGCAAGCTGTGCCATTTCAAAGTGGCAAATTTATTTATAAACATACCTTCATAAAGTGCATATGTGTTCTTTTAATAAATTAATGATGATAATTGATGACATTCCCATACCTTGAACACTGAGCAGAACAGCATGAATGCAATATCCACCAGTGCAGGCATGGGAATAAACCAGTAAAAGGGTGATTTCTGATTCTGAATCCAAACATCACCACTCCCCTCCTTTTAGAAGCAAAAAGGGGGGTGAGGACAAGAAAAGAAAAGAAAAAGAAAGACAGCCAAAACCAGCAGGCTACGTAGAGTAACCGGAAGCGTACAATTTACTGCTAATGGTTCAGTGTCTGCAAAGGACTGCTCAAGCTGTGCTCAACAAAAACTCAGTAATAGCCAAAGAGGGAAGTAAAAAAAGGCAAGATGTTTGGCTTTACTTTCTGTCAAATACTGTCAAATATGAGCCACTTAAAAAAATAGAATGACAGAATCCAATAATGCTTTGTACAGGTGGTAGTGAGGTCCCTGGCTGGGCCTTCAGACAAAACCATTCCCTTGTAAACCTTAAAGAGGATTAATCCTCAAGGACCACTGTAATGAGACCTTAAAAGGCTGAACAACAGCAGCCTATCATGGAGGGAAGCAGTAGCCTGCTCCCAGAAGTCTTCTCTAGCAGAGTTACATCAAAGCAAACTGGGACCAGATAGCAGGATTCTGCAAGAATCCCTTATCTCAGCGCTAGCGGATGCTTCTCCTCTGATTGTCTTGAACTGCCACCTGTCCCAGACATCTTTGATGGCAAGGCTAAGCCTGTGATGGATCTGACCTCCTTGAGCTGAGATTCTTTTATGTCTTTCTTCATTTTCTGCTCTGTTACATTCTTTCCCTGCAACACACACTACATGAAACAAAGGGAGTTCTCACTCCTTGACTTACTGTCCCTAGCTATTTGAAAGCAAAAAAACAATGTTAAGGATTATACTTCACCCGCAATATGGAGCTGTCCTCAGGAGACAAGCCTCTTATTTTTGAGAGTTATAACTAGATGGCTTTTACACGAAGGGACTTTAAAATGAGGTTCAACATTGCTGGGAGCCAAGATATGAAAGCTGCATATCAGAGATAGCTTAAAAAAACAAAAAGGTTCATAATACAGAAGTATACAAAAAATCACATTACAAAAATGAGCAGGAAAATAACCAGGAAGCAACAAGCCTCAGAGAAAACGCCAAATTATTGTAGTATATATATGCATCCCATGATGTGCACCAATAGCCTTTAATACCAGTGTCCACCATACAGTGCCAAAATTATCCTAGATTAAAATAAAAATAATTGGTTACTACAAATAAAACAGCAGGTCTTCTACCTGAGACACATGCCTACACTTACATGAAGTATTGCACCCAGCTCCCACTAAGGGATATGGCTTCACCACGAATGCTATGCATCAGGGCTGGTTTGTAACCAGTGATGCGCTGGCAACCACACTTGTGCTGACTTGGTGATCTATACTTGCAGTAGGATCAGCCAGAGTTACAGAGCTGAAGACAAATTCAGGGTAATATCTTCAGATTTTTATCTCATAGCTACAAGCCATAATATGCAAGTCACCATGGTTCTAAAAAGGCTAGGCTGAGGAGAAATACTGCTACAAAGAAACCTCTGGTTTCCGACTTTTGCACTCAGTTAATTCTGGACTATTTTATAAGTCCTTTTCTTTGAAGTACATGGCACTGTCAGAAGAACAAGAAGCTAGGCTGAAGAGAATTGCTGCCTGCCAGCAGCATCTCTCAGTTCCCCACACTAACAAAATAAAATGGTGTCATTAGTTGCAGTTAGGTGGGACTCACTGGAAGCACTACGCAGTAGGATGGAAGCAGGAAGAGAAAGCACCCTTCTTGAGTGCTTTTGAAGCTCCCTAGGAAATCACAGCTGGAAGAATAAGATTCTGAATCAAACAGCTGAGCTAGACTCTGTGAAAGACTGCAGCAAACAATGAGCAGATATAGAGTCTGAATAATAAGTAAAAAAAAAGGCATCATATGGAAAACACCAAGCAGACTCTCGCATTTTCTGGAGCCAAGATCTACTGGCACGTGTTGCCAAACAAATTTAGCCTAGAGGCATGCTCAGAAGGAATTTGAAGATGGCTTCTTCCCATTTATGAAGCAATTCCCACAACAGCATATTGAGCTTCAAGACCACAGAGCAATGCCAGGCTAAGCACCAGGCTCCCAAAGGGAAAATACAAAAATCATTTCTCAACAGACAGCAGAACACACCATTTCAGATGAGTGTCCTCCTCAGAGAGCTGTGCCAATACCTTGTGTAACCTTAACAAACAATATCCATGCCTACATCACTTAAAGGCAGCCTAGAGGCCACCCCCTCATGGTAAGGCATAAAACCTTGAGTTTTGCCAGCCTCCAGGCACAGACCCAGCAGCAACTGGCCCAATACACCTCTGGTCCAGCAGGACCTGCATGCCCAGGCAGCCCTCATGTGTAAAAGCAACACAGGCAACACTCACACAGGCTATTTACCAAAAAATTCCAGACAGGGAGGCTGGTCACAACACAGAGACACAGCATGCTTTAACACACCTGTACAGACCACCTATTCAGAGCAGAATACACAAGAAACTAACATCTATGGGAAGAAACACTACAGCAGCCCTTGTCCTTCCCAGTCCTGGTTTTTAATGCACAAAGGATGAATGGCACTACTAAATGTCAGATGTGTGTTAATCTAAGAAGTAACTACTGACTTCGAAGAAACATGCTACTTCCCCCCAAGAAGCAGAAACATTTTCACAGGCCAGCACTCAGGTTTTTAATTTGTTCTGTGGGATCAGATGAAGCCAAATCAAGCCTTTTGCTTTTATTTAAAGGGGATTCTTCCAGTTTGCTTTATGTGTTTAAATTAAAAACAAAACAAAAAAAAATAACCAAAAACTTGTAAGAGCGAAAAAAAGCACAGACCACAGCCATTGCCAGTCTCATGCAATGTAAGGACTTAGATGAGCAGGACATACATCAGGCTTTCCAAATCAAACATCCCAAATACTGGGCAGCTCAATTATTAGCTAGTAATGTGTGATTACTGCTCCTCTTTTCCCTCTTAGTTAAAAGCAAAAAAAAAATTCCACTGCTATCATAGCAGTAATTAATGTTTTTGATGTCTGGCACCAATTTTATTGTTAACAGCACTGTTAGATCAGTGGCATTAATGCCAATTCAAATACCACCCAGCATGAAGAACAGCTTTGGTGCCAACAGTTTCTTATCACTATAGCATGCTAGTCCATCCTGGTAAAGTGAGCAACCAATGTTTATACATAATATAGGCCTTCATCCAAATTTTATTCATCCAAGTAACCCAATTCCATTTCAACAACAATGTCTAACAGAACTCAAGGCCAAAGCTTGAAGCTTTCATAAGTTGTATCTATATATAGGCTGGTGAAAAAAAAATCCCATACAAATCAAATTCAGTACCTTTTCACACTAGGGAGTCTGATATGCTGGAATGAAACTTAATTCAACACGTTCTAACTCATTAGTTATTTGCTTCAACACTTGGTATGGTGTTACACTTAGCCATTACCATAATCAGCCATTTATTTTACCATTACCATTTGTCAGCATAAGTATTTCATATGCCATTACTTTTGGCTTGTTACCACTGGCTATTTCAATGGGGACTGTAAATGGAGGAATAACAATGTTCAGCTCTCCATCTGCAAAATGGTAACATGGATTCTTGGGAATTATGATTTTCAATTGCAACTAGCATGGAGAAGGTAAGATAAAAGGGTAAAATCTAAGGCAACTGGAGATTATTTCAAAGTTTATTGAAGCCAGCAGCTGTTGATTCATTGAATTCACTGGATTCTGGATCAGTATCATTGAACTGTTTCGGAAAAATGATGGCTCAGGGCAGCACTGAAATGTGAAAGGGAAATTAGAATAAACAATGGGGGACCCTCTGTACTACCTTATTCAGTGTGAAACATGAAAGAAGCATAATTGAGATTAGAAAGCAATTCTGTTATCTGGTGAGCTATCTGTTTTGAACTCCAAAAAAGTGCAAGACAATAAAAAAAGCCCAGTAAAGAAAGCAATATTGAAAGACTGTTTTTTAAGTGATAACTCTTAATTCTAAAAGGAAGTATGAAGATGTACAAACCTGTACATACATACATTCCCACATACATATTGCTTTTCCTGCTGCTGTGTACCCACCACCACACATGCCAATGACCACATGGCAACACAGCAGCTGTACTCTTTAAAACACAGGTATTAATATATTATACAGTATTACACTCAATATATTGAGGATAATACTGCTTCTCTGCACTGGTGGTTGCTGCCTCAGCTGTAAGCTATATTATCAGAAATCAATAAAGGTAGCCAGTATAAGTCTGACTGAAGGGGTAAGCATTCCTGACATGATCTTCAGACTCAGATGTGATCCACTCAGCAAGCTCAAGAGCCCCAGTTGTAAGTAATTTGAGCAGTGTTTTAATAAGGGTTTAGAGAGTGCTGTGTAAACTACCAAGACTAAGATGTAAAGAGTCAGGCTAAGAGGAAGCTAATTGTGCTGGTAGGTGTGAATAAAAGGAAACAGAGGCTATGGCTAAGTGGCTCTCCTCCTAAGTACTGAGCTCAATCAATAGGAATAAAGCTGTATCTGCCAGCAATCCTGAAAATGGTTCAGCAACCAAAGCATTTAAACTGTTGTAAAAGTAAAGGCCTGTTCAACCCTGGACTCCAACAGGAGGCTAGTACTGAGAGACTTCCATGGGACAAGCTTGAAATTGCACTTTGACAACAGGGACTATGTTGCCTTTCAAATCCTCCCTTGATAAGTCCATGGTCAATGCACGCAGAGAGCAGGCCCATGGTGCCCACACGTTCCTATTACACCACTGCTCACCTGAGGTATCCTCTGTGACACAACGCCCTCCTTCAGTGCCCACACAAGGGCTGCGGGACAAGAGCAATGAAAAACAGGGCACATCCAGATCTCAAGCAACCCAGAATGAAAGAAAATTAACACAAGAGAATCACGACAGAGGAGCATCCTGTACACATTAGCTACTCTGCAACCAATTTATTGCTACAGTTTTCTTAAAAAAAGCTGGACAATGACAGCAGAGATGGAGCAAAAAAAATCTGAATTTAAATGTTTGTTTTCTACATTTAGACACAACAGCTGAAGATTCTGCTGGCTAAATACAGACAGATACAGCCATCTTAAATCCCTGATATATTGGGACATTCATACAGAGTTAACAGATATGACCCAGGATACAGGGATTGACCAGGCTGGATCCACTTAGGATCCTCACAGGCATGAAAATGGCACTTAAGTTACAATCTATACTTAGGCAATTAAATTCCCTCTAGTAGCATTGCCCAGAGAGAACTCCAATGCCAGAGAACCATCCCACGTTTTTCCCCACCTTCCAGCTGCTGATGCCGCAGCAGTTACATTGTAGGCACACAAGATCAGCCAAAATCCAGTACAGACCTTCTGTAAAAGCATTGTGACAAATGTCCATGTATCAAGGGATACAACAACTTTGAAGAAGCTTTTCACTCTCTCCTGATTTAGGGACAGCGGATCTGCCTTGATGCTCAAGAGATAGATTACATTATTTCTTGGCTTTTTCTTCACAGTTCTTAACCATGATTCTGCAGCTTTGAGCAATGAATTCTGTCTCTTTCTATGAAGGCAGTATACAACAAATGCATACTGTAAAGCAGATAAAAAAAGCTTTAGCTGGAAAAAACAAATCAAATCCATTAGTGTTTTTGTATTTGTCCTGTCTTCATCTTCTCCGTTCTCTAAAAAAACAAACAAAAAAAACAAAACAAAAAAACCACACATAAAACCTCATCCCACAGCTTTCTTAGATGCACTTGAACACCAAAACAAGGAGACATAAAAAAAGAACATCTTTAATGTGCTTCTCAAAACATTTTTAGAATTTTGAAGTCCAACAGAATTATAGAGCTAGAAATAATTTCTATTTCTTATTTCTTATTTAGAAATAAGAAATCTCCAACATTCTATTCTACCAAATCAAACCAAGCTAAAAAAAAAAAATAGAAAAGAAAACTACCTCAAAAAACCTAAATACCAAAACCAAAACCAAACTAACAAAAAAAAAATTAACCAAACCTACAAGTTCACCTTTCAATTGCTCAATTACGTTACACTTCAAAGCTTTCCAGATACTGGCAGTTCTGGAGTCTGTCCTATGCTGAGGAGAGAAAAAATGCATAAGAAGGAAGAACATATTGACACACTGTAAATCTATAGGTGTAGTTGTTACTTCCATATGAGACCATCACACAGAGGCAGCAACTCCAGGGCTCTCAAGAGACACTGCTGATTTCACAGGCCTCAGGAGAAATGGGCAGGAGTACTTGTAATGAGCAGTTTCAAAAACAATGCAGGAGGTTTGGAAGGCATCTTGGAGAAGCTGTTTCAACTTAGAAGCTGCTAAGCTTACAAGGTCTGCAGCACCTTCCTAAATTTCACACTGAAGTTGCCTCTGACCATAAGTCTGAATTTGAGAACAGTAATGTTTTTTGTTGGAGGCGATTGAAAGATACTATTATATTTTAGACTTTTAATTCCAAAAATGTTTTTGCAAACACGTTAATTTTTTTAAAGACCCACACTTCAGCTGCTCACCTGACATGAGCAGTCTGACATTCACTTTTCTAACAGAGGCTTTTTTCCTTGTGAGTTCTATTAAAAGCTTTAGGTTTTACTTTTTTCAACTACTCCTACTTGACAACATTTGGAAACCACCCCATAAATCACTGTCAGTAGAGAGTTTTGTTACTGGAGTGCTTAAGCCTCTCCCCTGCAAAATGATGCAGAGTTGAAGTAGGACCCAGATTCTCAGAGGCCAAACTCATTTTGAAACTGAAGAGCGCCTAAATGTATTTAAAGACTCTTGGCCTAAATCTCTATAAAGATTCTCCAGTGACATTCTCCTACCACTGTCCAATCTGGCCAGGTAGAAGCTCTCTACAAAAAGCTGTCCTGGTCTCCTGTCACCAAAGACACAGGGAAACTAGAGGTGAAATAAGAAAAGTGCCTGCTTTGGGGCTATCCAGAAGTGTCTTGGTTGTCTCCCCTGAGTCCCAAATTATGCCAGGGAAATGACAAAGGAGGCCACCACCCACCTCTCTGTAGGCCCTTTCCATGAGCCCATTTGCTAGTCGTGACCTGGACTGCTCTCACTGTCAAATGTGCTACACATAGCTGGCCACTGAGGTCCAAGAGTCGCTGCCATGAAAAGTCATTGCTTTCCAGTTATTGCATTTTAAAACAGTGTTTCCAGTAAACAGTCTACATTTTTAGAAACAGAATCCAATTCCCCCTTTTTTTTTTTTTCCACACTGCCTTTTTCTTTCCAATGGGGATATGAAGGAAGGGGAATTCTTGTCAACAGAAATTAAAACTAGTAAATGAAGAAGTGCACCTAGTGAAGCAGCATTGTATTTTCCTTGCTGGGGTTTTCGTTCATGTTGCAAATTGATTTTGAGGTGACACTAACATTGGGTAATCTAACTCGGGCAGTTATGCAAGGCCCAGTCCTTACAAAGCTAAGCCCAAGAACAGTCAGTGGGAACTGAGGGCAATCAATACCTGTGGAGGGCTAATCCTAAGAAATGTGCAATAAGCAGTTCCGACTTCCCCAGATAGATACAGAAGCTTCAACACCAGCAAAATAAATCCTTGGTAAGAAGAGGCAAAAAAAAAAAAAGGAAAGGAAAAGGGAAAAAAAAAAAGAAAGAAAGGAGTGCGTTCATCTTTTCAGCTAGTGCAACCCCTTTGAGATGAAGTGATTTACCACAAAGAGAATCCAGCAAGGACCATACATTCCTGTATATATAAATATTTGGATCAGAGCCAAATGATCTTTCACTGCTTTTTGTTTAAGATAATTCTTCAGGTTTTGCTAATTAGGTACTAACAATTCTTTCAGACAATCTGTGTAACCCAGGGAAGAATATCAACAGTATGTTTTAAATCAAAGTGTTTACATCAGGAATGATTCATTTTTTCCATGAGGAATGACTTGTGAGACAGGCAGTCTTAGCACCGCCATAAATCTACATGAAAATTAAAATTGTGGAAGAAAATAACAAAGGCAAGTTGCTATCCCCATCTTCCCCGCCTCAGCCCCAACTCTAGAGATGGAATTTACATTAACAAGGCTCCAACTACCACTGGAATTAGTATTTGAGAAACTCAGGATTTTAAATCCTTTTAAGAAGCACTGTGATTAAGGTCAGTAACTCTGCTCTCCTCAACAAAGAAAAGGAGCTAACTCCAGCTCTTCTGTCATCTGTCCTAAAGCCTTTTTAAAGAAAAAAATTTTTTTAGAAGTTAAACAAATAAAAACAGCATCTCCCTCTTCCTTTGTAAGCTGTGTTTAAATAGTGGTTAAGAAATTCATAACAAAAATGACAGAAAATAAAAATTTCTGGTTTAGGGCTGTATTTCCCCTTTTATCTGTTGAAGGATAAAAGGCTGTGAGCTGAGCATGGGACTGCATTCCCATTCTCAGTTGCTTAATGGTTGAGGGGCTCTCTGGCAGTGCAGAGGGGCCACCAGCTCCATAGCATGTTTCATCCCAGCTGTTTGAAAAGCTGGTTCACTTGAAACAAAATCATTATCCCTACCCACACTCTGCAGGAGAGCAAACTCACCCTCAATGAGGGATTTCTTCCACATTTATGGTAACTGTTATTACCAACATTTACAACATCAGTCATTTTAATTAGAAAAAAATTAAAACAAAAAAATCCTGCAATGCACAAACAGACACATACGTGTTTACATGTAAAAATGCAAAGCACTCAAATGGTTTCTAAGAACTGCAGCTCATGGAAGGGACATGCATTCTACACACAACTTACTTAAACACTCTTTTTCTTTTTTTGTCATAAAAACATACAGATGTCTTTCTTCAAAAAAAATTATTTTCCCTTTTCCTGTGTTACAGGAAGCCTGCCCACACTTTTAAACACAAAGTGGGTATAAATAGAAGCACGAATTAGGCAGCTTGAAAAGTCTATATTTTCCAACCACAAGGAAACTGAGAAATTACTGTGAGTGTTTACACATCTGACTATGTTGAATTAAAACATTTTCTATACGTGTGCCCAGCAAAACTGGCAAGAAATAAAGAAAGGAAAACAATAGCCTTTCTGATCCTTTACCTGTTGCTACATTGTACATTATTCAGCCTTCTTCGTTTGGACAACTAAAAGTGTCAGTCTGAATACAGTCACCACTCCTATGAAAGCATATCTTACACATATAAATGATACAACTACTATGAAAATTTCAGTAAGACTGTCTGCTTTCCTATAAATTAACTAGACATTTGTCTTTTTAGCTGTCTCTCTGTATCATAGCTATTAAAGGTAAATAAAAGCAAGATGGCTCTTTTTATGACATTAATAGCTTGAGGGACCTTATAAATCAGTGAATACAAATGTACTACTCATTACAGGAGAGGGAAGCAGGTCTGTCCTTCTGATGCTTTCTGACTTAGATTTCTGCTTTAAGATCTTGTTGCTCATTTAAAATTAACTCATCTCCTGTTTCTCTACTGTCGTATGGTGGAGAACTTCTGGTGTTCTCTCAACCTCTGACATCAATGTTTTTCTAGTAGTCCACACAGCCTAACTAGCTAGCATTAATGGTCACAATACAGACACAGTAGCTTCATTAAATCTTGACAACTTTTGTCAAAAGGTGATTTTGAGAAAATAAACCAAAATAAACTCATTGCAAACCACTCAGACACATCCTGACTGACCAGATCTTTTTCTTCTGTCGGAACCTTCAGTAATATCAGTAACACTGAACAAGATTTAAAGGGTGAGCTGGCAGCTGGTCAGATGGTCAAAATGGCAATCTTCCCCACTAAATTCAGCATAAGCTTTGCTGTTTTTGAGGGTTGTTTTTCTCACACATTTCATTTCTCCCCAGCTGTACTGCCTACAAACAGAGAAGCTATTTTCCTTCCCCAATAATACTTGTTTGTCTTTTTGTGTTTCTTTTAAGTTAGATTTGGGCATTTGTTAACCAGAAGTTAGCAATGGTGCCTCCAACCCCTGAGGTAATACTTGTATGCTTTGCTGCTCACAAGTGGCCATTTGCACTGCACACTCATGTCTCTCTGGCAGGAGTCTGGCACTGGTGTGCTGCAGCAACTGTGTGCTCCTCAACAGAGAGATGAGTAACTCCCCCAGAGGGTTTGAGCAGGTTTGTACGAGAGTGGGAGAGGAAGGTGTACAAAAACCAACTGACTACACTGAAAAAGAGCTCAAAAGCTTAACTGCAAACTTTTTTCCTAAATACTGATCTAAACTATACAGACAACAAGTGTTCGTTTTCTCATAATACCTCCATCCTTATTAACAATCAGGCTCTTTTTTTTTTTTTTTTTTAAAGGAGGTTGGTGAGACTTAAGGTTGTGCAAGACATACTTTGATCTGCACCCTGATGAGTGAACATTCCCCTTTGCTGCTAGCCCAACTAATGAAGGGATAAAATTAGCTTTTATCCCTGGCACTTTCTTTAGCAAAAAAACATGCACTAATCAGCTGTCCTCACTAATCAGTCATCTGGCTAATGACCTTTTGCCTTAAAACACTAAAATTTCTGAATGATGTTAAAAAAAAGGAAAACTAATGCAGACTGCTCTCTCTTTGTGGGTCTTGAGCCTATCATCTGGAATTGGAGACTGAAAGGTTAAATGGCAAATCTGTATCCTGACTGGGTGATAAATCTATAATCAAAAGGCACAAGCCTTGACACCTCAAGATGTACTTCATTACTACACAACTAAATGATCTTTTTTCTCTTTTTTTTGTAAACTAGAAACAGATGAAAAAAAAATTGCTTAACTCCTTCATATTTCGCCTGAGGAGAAATCCACTCCACATCTGTGTTCAAGTGTCAGTTAATTTCTTCCTTTTTTATTAATGCCTGAATGAGAATTCAGAAGTTGAAACCATTTGCCTCTTTTCCTCCCCCTTACAACTTCAGGGAACTATAGCTGGGAAAGAAAATTGCAAAAACACTCCATCAAACCTGCATTCTCAAACACACTTGTGAAAGTCTAAAAAACCCTCCAAAACAAAACAAAGAGCCCCAAAGCACAAAAATAAGCCTTCCAATTCCCCAAATTCTCTGTGTACAGGGCACAGTCCTTCTTCCTCTCAATAACATACTTTAACATTGTTTTAAAAGAGGGATTTTTAAGGCCTGCTTCATTTTCCTTCTCTGCTTGCTATAATGAGGCCCGTTTTTCTTCATGTTCTAAGGAGGTGGAGCAAAACACAACCCTGGATGGCTGAGGAGGATTAGCAACAGATGAGATGTCCTGTGGAAGTCACTTTGCAGAGGCCTACAGTAATTTCTACCTGCAATGCAACTGCACTCTGGTTTTTAACTTCAGGAAAAAAAGAGATTGCATTTACCACAAACACCATTCTCTCCAGATAAAGCAGCTCTCCCTGGGGACAGTGCAAAGTGACAAAATCACATTAAATTTGACAGCCTTCCAACTTTGCATCCCCAAATAAGCCAGCAATCAATACTCACGGTAATGAGGGTCCATGTAACCGTTTCTGGGGTCCATGGTAAAGAGCGTCCCGCGGTAAGGTACAGAAGGTTCGGGAAGGTGCGATATAGATCCATGGATCTCCTTCTTGATTAATGAGGCCCTTTCCTCACTCGACGTGGAAGGCTCTTCACTGATCTTGCCGAGGCCTTGCCCACCCTGCGGCTGCATTGTGATCGCGTTCCTTCTCTCTCTGTGATAGGTCTGCCCAGGACTTTCATCCTCTGCAAAAAAATGAGAGAGAAGAAAGAGAGAAGGGAAGAAAAAAGAGAGACACACACTTTTAGCCCATTTATAGCAAATACAATAAAGAAAAGTTCTCCCCCCGCTGCCCTCCTCCTCCTCCCGGTGTAAGTTTGTGACAGGAGGTGCCTGTGTGGCTGTGAGGGATGGCCTGGGGACGCTTGCCCGTTCAGAGCTGGCAGCAGCTGAGCAGTACATCACCGTCACCCATGCACTGATGCTCCTACCAGCGGGGCTATCAATTGTGAGGGAACAGACAGAGGCTTGCTGTTTCCCTGCCTCTGGGACAAGGAGATTGGGAGCTCCCTGATGGGGAGTCAAGAAATGATTTGTCACACAGAGGCGAAGATGAACCCCACCAGCTGGGCCTAAATCACACCCAGCCACCCACCACAGCTCTGCAGCCCAGCTCCAGGTCCTTGGCGTTTGCCTGTGTGAGGAGGAAACCTTGCAGGGAGGTTGGCAGTGATCAGAGCCAAGGAGGGCAACAATAAAATGGGTACAACAGCTCAAATACAGGACCAGCAGCATCAGGCAGGCACAAGCAAGGTCACCTGCTCTGACAGTGTCACCATGTGCAGGAGGGTTGCATATATTCCCCCTACCTCCTTCTCCCATATCCACAAAAAAAAAAAAGAGTCACAAATTCTTAATGAACAAGGGGGAAGAAAAAGCAGGGGGTAAAATAATAATAACTAAGAGCGTCAAACCCAAGCCCTAGTGTGGAGTAAGACTCTAGGCCTGTGGTACCACTTGTAAGGGGAGAAGAGCCTCCTGACCATGGCTCTACCAGCCTTCCTTGCAGACAGCTCCAGGACTAGGTGCTAAAACAACTCACTGCTCCCACAAAAATTTTAACCCCTAGGGACAACATATACCCTTCAAAAAGCAGACAAAATGGTTCTGTTCCCAAAAACCAAGATGCATGCTCCTAGGTACATTTCACACATGCCATGTGGCAGAGGGGCTTTGCTAGGTATGTAAGTCTCTAATGTAAATGCTCTCCTTCAGTTGCATTATTGGTTTAAAATATAGGTGTTTCTCTAAACAAGCATAATTGCTTGCTGGCTGCAATCCTTGGCCAATACCAATGCTCCAGGTACAGCCTTGTTCCATCAACCACCCCGCACTTGCAAGTGTACACCAATACATCTTGAAGGAATACTCATAAAGATTCTTCATTTCAAAGTTGCTCTGCAGTTCTAGAAGTACACAAGGAATCTCAAATTATTAAATGCTGGGCACAAAAATGGTAACTAGAAAAGGAAGTGAAAACACCCTTAGGAAATAAAACTGAAGTGCTCTTACTCTACAATCCACATGCAAGGAAGAATGATTGACACCAGAGCCAAGATTGCACTTCAGTTGTCAGAGATTTGAGGTCAGGGCTAAGTTTTCACTTGTACCTTTCCCTGGTGCACTTGTTCACACAGCAAAAGCAGCAGCCACCAACTCACCAGGTGACTACACTGAGCAAGCCTGACACCAGCATAACTCAACCTATGTGCCTTTATACAAATTAGATTAGAAACAAGCTCTGTACATACAGATACCTGGCCATTATATGCGTAAATTAGCCACACCATTGCTTTGAATGAAATGCTAACCAGTTTTTTCTCTGCCCCCTCTCCCCCAAGGTAGCAGCAACACAAAAACTCAGCAGCATAGCCTATTGAGCACTTAATTATTTTTCTATCTCCAAGTATTACAGCAACCAGGGTTTGCTGACTTATCAGCATCTTCCAGGGACAGAATTCTTTTTACAGTCAGTAATTCTACATACAGAGCTTTTCCAGGGTTGGGTCTGAGAAGAAAGAGTTAATGGAAATAGAAAACAACATTACAGAGTTTAAACCCTTTGCCCTTTTCTACTTTTTATTAATATGCACAGGCATTGGTCCCTGCTCTGGATTAGCAGGGTTTAAGGTTTCAACGTTTTACACTGAAGCTGGTTTTAGTTAGAAAACTGTAAATCGGGGACTAAAATATTAAAACTTATATGAGGTTTTTAGAAACTCGCTCGTATAACTAAAAAAAAAAAAAAAATCACCCCAAAGATATATTTTCCATCAGGCTTCTCTTTAGCCAGTCTTTTATGTTAAATTTCAACCTAGAGTGAACTTTTATTGATGAGACATAAACTCCTGTAAAAACAGGGTATTACACTTCATTTGAAATTCTGACAGACTCTTAAGTAGAGCAACCTAACCAGTGCTACAACAGTTCAGAAAGAAGAAAGCTAGAGTGATTTGTGGGGCTGTATAGACACTCAGATGATCAGATAGGATTTTAGTTCTTTTACTCTTCCATATAAAGATAATATTTGTTAAAACTGCCATCCTGGGATACAACAAGAAGCTGACATCTGTGTGCGGGCTCCACTTCCATACTTTTCTTCTCAAAACATGCACACGTCATGAATCAAGGTACTAGTGACTGTTATGGAAAAGCCTGATTTTTCAAATTGCTGAATGAAATTCAAAACCTACTTTCAGTAATTTAGAAACTAAAGAGAAAATATGGTTTGTTTTAATAAGCTTTTCCCTTTTTTGGTTACTTGAGAAAAAAAGAAAGCAAAACTATTTTTCCTTCTGCATCAACAATCTCTCACCCCTTTATAATGTTATTGACATGTGCCATTACAAGTCAAAAGTTTCTGTATGTTTTCTGCCATACAAAAATTGCCTCAGACTATTTAACTAAACATGATGGCATTTCTGCAATAATAATAATAAGGCTTATTAATCAAACAGCTCGCTAAGCATTGACTTCACACCACTGGGTTGCTTGTGATAGGGGGCAGATGAGAAATTTTTGACAGCACCCACGCTCCAGGATGCTAAGAGCCAAGCAGTTTGCAGGAGCTCCCCCGGCGCCAAGCGGGAAACTCCTCTTGCAGTAATGCTGCCGACTCTCACGGCAGGCGAGCCACTCCAGTGTGCCAAAAGGGGAAAGCTGTCTAATCTTGTTCTGGTTCAACTGAAGTGTTCAATAAAGTTTCAAGAGTAAGTGCAGGCAAGGCGCGCCAGGCCAAATTATTGACAGAAACACACTGTCCACCATGGCAACAAGTGGAATTCTAAAGCAAAAATGTAAGCAAACAGCCCACTTCTCCAGCAGCATCTGCCAAAGGGGTTTTACAGCCAAATAAGCGAGAACTGTTCTGTTACCGGTCTGCTCACGTTTTAGAAGTGACCAGCTTTAGAGTCAAAAGAAACATCTGATTTATTAAAATGTTGCAGAGAGATAAATGCCAAAGCGAAAGATGAAGTTGGTGGCAGCCCACCAACTCTAGTATAATTCCTCCCACCTTTTGCCAGTGTAATGTGAAGGGTTAAATAAGAAAAGAAAAAAGCAATCATGCCCAAGAGCAATCTGCATAAGCTTCTCTTTCTTCACATACACCCTTTCTCTGACTTAACAAGCCAATAGCCAGAGACACATGTTAGAAGTGCCCAGTCTTGAAAGATCACTTTAATCCAGGATTCTCACATCCACTGAGAAATACCTGTTTTAGTCCTGCTATTTTGATCAGAAGCCAATTTTATTAGAAGTGCTGAGCACCTCACTTAATGGAGCTACTCTCACTCAATCAAAAAGCTTTCTCAAAAAACTCTCACTGGACAGCATGCCTGAATAAACACACTTTTAATTGCACAGCTAATTTACTCTGAAAGTTTTTTTAAAAAATCAGCACAAGCCAAAACCTAACACAGAAATCCTTTAAACTTTCTTTATCTGTTGAACTTTTTTGCCTTTTTTTACCATAGACCAAGACAAAGTAGAAGCTGTTTTACTTTAAACCACCTAAAGTCAGCAACTGAAAAACAAGTTGAAATCCATTGATAGAGCACACTAAAAGTCAATCCCAACACACTTCAGAGACACCCGTGCTTAACAAGACAACACCAGCCCAGTTAAATCTCTTAATATATTAAGTTTCATCACCATATTTCTGCTTGCAACTTTCAGACAGCATTGCTATCTCATGAGAGATCTGACAGCACTTCAGCTGAGTAAGAGAAAAAACAAGGTACTTACAACTCAGTCCAAGAGACCCTGCCTGATGTTCCCTCTAAGCTCTTCTCTTCTCTTGACCAAAATTCTCTGGCTACCAGGACATGGGCATTCCTCCCTCTTTTCCTCCCTCTCCCTTCTCCCCCACCCCCTCCCCCATCTCCCTCCCTCTCTCTCAAAGGCAGTGCTTCTCCCATTAGAGGAATTAAAAGTGGTTGGTGCCATGCTAAATTTAACAAGCTCATTAGTATTCTTCCTGTGTGCTTCCTAGTGAACTCTCCCTATTCAAGCAGCTCTCTCTAGCTGAGGGGTCAGGCGGCTAATCATTAAATCAAACTAATGTCACCCTATCACAATCAGCCTAAGAGAAGGACGGTTTATTATTTCAGTTTATGCTAAATAAACGGTTTTACAAATGGTCTCCAAGCAAGGTCAACAGCAGCTTCAATTACAAGACAAACTTAACAAGAGTTGCTATAAACCAAGTGCTCCATATTGACCTAAGCACAAGCTCAGCTCTGCATATTGCCACTAGCAGGATTGTACAGGAATGCATATTGTAAAATAAAGGAAAGGGTAATCTTTTCTTTGCCAGAATTTGTGACTGCACTGAGACTGCTCATTCACCTCTCCCCAACCAGATTGCTGCTCAGCTCAATTCACCCCACACAAAGGCTGAAGACCAGACCTCAATGGACCGAGTGAAACATGTTCAAAACTAGGCTCTCTATTGTGACTGAATTTCTTAACATCTTTTCAAAAAGCGGAGAATGCCTTGAGGCTAAAGGAAGAAACAGGCTAATGGTGAATTGGGAATACTGAGCAAATTTCAGAGCCCTTTCCTCCTAGCTTTTGAGGTTGAAAGCAAGCTCTTTCCTTTCAAGTTTCAAAGTCCTTTTTCCTCCCGCAGTGTCACAGAAGGATTTGAAAAGAAGGTAATTGTGCTCACAGTCCCCCTGATCAGAGCTTACGTCCTATTTCTGGTATTTCAGAATACTTCTTGCAATAATGGTGCATATAGCTCAATCCCTTAACCGTCCTGCACTCTGCAATTGCTCATTAAATGAACAATTGCTGGTATAAAATGCCTTTTATGTTCAAGGTCTGGATATAAGATAAGCATTCTAGTACTCTAAATTTGGTTTACTAAGGAAACTCTCCATCATTAAATTACAAAACTGAAATCAGAGTATCAGTCTTTCCCAGAAAAGTAGCATTTTAGATGCTGTGAGCCAGAAGGAAGGGGAAAGGTGGAATGCAAAAAAGATTGACTGCTTAGATTCTTAACAGAACAGATACCTAAGTAAGAAAGCCATTTCCTTCCCATTTAAGAAAGTCTAAGTTTTTGACATCTGATATTTTCTTCCTTGAAATGATGCAATAGAGCAACTGCCAGGCTCATTAGGACACCTGTACCTGTGCTTTCTTGCATACACACACTTATCTCCACTCTCTGACCACCTTAAGAGCAACATCGGAGGAAATAGATCTGTAGGATTGTGCCTGCATTTAAAAAACAGTGTGTCTTGTAAGCAAAATTTTGTTTTGGGTGAGTAGTTTACAGTAGTTTAAATTGGACACCCTTGGTCCCAAGTTTGTTGTTTTCCTGCATTTGGAACAACTGCACAAGAAGCACTCTGGAAACACTAACACAGATATGAAGGACGATCCTCATAATTGGTTTTAAAAATAGACTCCAATTACACAAGAGGCTACAAAATCTGCTAGACAACAACACTGTACTCACTTTATTTGCAATGCTTAAGCATACCTTATACAAGACTTTTGTGCTTATAAATAACATACATTATCTGAGCTTACCACTGAAAATGTATAGTTTTCTATTCCCACTTGCAATGGATTTTTAGCTTCGTTATTTTTTCTTTATCCTATACATAGTATTTTCTAAGAACTGATTTGTCATCTTTGGAATATGAATACACAGCTCTTTTGTAATTTTGTTTGTTTGTTTTGAAAAACATGTCATATTCTTTTGTTGTCAACTTTAGCTTTCACTGGAAGAAAAGGGATTTATCAATGAAGCACAGAGGGGACCCAATCCCTACAATACCTACCTAATACTATACTCACACTCCCTTACTTTCCTCAAATGACACATACATTCATTTTTGTTGCATCTGCTGCGCAGCTTGGTTCAGTTCCTTTTTTGACAGTACAGAGGAGGACAGAACACAGTGCATCAATACAGATGATATTGATATCAATACAAAGCCTGTGACTTTGGAAACAGAGCCTGATCATGCATTCCTTAGTCAATGGCAGAGCTCCCACTGACCTGGATGAGACAAAACTGGGCCTGTACAGAGTTCACACCACTCCAACACTAAACCAGCAACACACAGTTATCAGAAGAACATCGCTCACAGCTTTTTCCAAATGTGTAAATAACTCCTCCCCAAGACTGATGGAGAACCTGAGAATGGCACAAAGCAGCTTAAAAAACTCAGGTAAATTTTTTCAGACCCCTAAATCAGAGAGAGCCTTGTTAGTAGCAATGTCTTTATCTCAATTTATCTCAATCCAGAGGAATTTACAGTGCTCGTTACCTCCCTTTTATTTGGGAGTGGTCCCAAATAAAACCAACCGGCTGAAGCTAAACAGACATATAGGAAATTATGTAAAATAAAGCCACCTTTAAAATTTCATACAAGCAAACACCTACTGTGTTTATTTTTCTGAGAGTCTGTATCTACAAATCCCTGCATGAGATCTATAGGGAAATGCTAAAAATCTCATATAAGCTGAAAAAATCCTACTGAGGAAACACAAGAGGCGGTTGTAGACACAGCTATCTACACACAAATGCAGAGTGCTGTGGAAACTTCCTTGTCAGTCCCAGGACTCAGCCTCAGAGGGCGGACAAAGAGGACAGGAGGCAGGGCTGGGTTGCCTCACACATGATCCTGCATCTCACTGATCATGCAGGACATGTGGAAAAAAAGGAGAACATTGGGGCACGTGCCTGAAGTTACTGACCTGACACTTGAGCCATCCCAGTCTCTTTTTGGGAACAAGCTACTGAAGTTGCTTGCTATGAATCAGAGTCCCACAGTATCCTGTTGGCCAAGTTCCCCTCCAGCTGCCCAGCTGAACCACCAACTAGCCAAGACATGGAGCTTGAACCTGTGCAATGCCCAGCCACAGCCCCAACCTGCAGGGCTGAGAGTCTCTGGGAAGCTAATGGAGGGACTAATTCTCAGCAACTTTCAAGGTCAGCCTCTGAGGAAGTGGGAGCCTCACTTCTGAACAAGCCCTCTCCCAGCCTGTTTCCACACAGGCTTTAAAAAAACAAAAACAAACAATTTAAATCAAAACAGCTGAAAACCATTTTCTCCCTTCTCAAGTTCAGGGCTGCATGTTTCTCCCATGGCAGACAGTGGATTATTGTGGTGATACTTAACACCACTGGCGAGTGCAGCCCCCAGCACTCTGGTTTAGGTGTTAGTGACGACATTGACTGCAGCAGGAGAAACACTAAACCCTATACCTAGGTACCGAGCAGGTGGCAAGATTTTAAATTTACCTTCATGGGGCCTACAAGGCCCAAATTTTGCTTGCTTTACTCACACTGAAATTCTGGGAATTCAGTGAAACTACTTGTGCAAGTAGAGCAAGAGGGATTCAGGTCCAGCATCAGAAATACCCCAGCCACTGGGCACAAATTGTCTGGAAAATGCACTGGTGAGCACATGGAAATGCTGTATCATTAGCTTGATGAGAAAGGGGCTTGTCATCAACCCATGACAGGGTTCTTAGTAGTACCAGTGCTTTGTAGCTCCAATGGACAAGAAAAAAAAGAAAGCCGTAATGCAGAAGACATTTGGAGGTAGTATTAATTGGAAAATTAACATGTACCCTGTCATTTCTCCTTTTAAATTTGCAGAACTAGAAGGCAGTCAAAAGCATTTCCCTTTCTTGGTATAATAAATTTTATGTTTTGATTTTGCTACTTGAGGACTGGGAAACTCAAATGAGAGAAAAATATTTCTTTCAAGAACAAACTTATTTTTTCATTTCCCCTTCCAAAAATCTGCTGTACCTTACAAAATTTAGCGAAGACTGGAAATTACAGTGCGACGCCTCAGCAAACGAGAACATTTGCTCAAGGTCTGCTGATCAGAGCTAAAACTCAAGCTTTGCACTTTCAGAATATCTTCAGGATCGTTGTTCTTCTCCAACAACTAGACTGTTCAAAGAGCCAAGAGTCAAATATAACTAAAAGACAACAACAGACATCAAGATATGACCTTTGGCAACTATTTCTCAGAAAAAAAAAGCTCCTCAGCCTATTGTAAATCTCTCAAAAGGATCCTGATTTAAAAACATTATGAAGTTCCTTCCATTAGCCAGTTATTAGACTGTTAGTCATTGCTTACTTTGAGCAGGCTAATTAGTTACATCAAAGGCGCTACAATAAATTCCCAGGAGGGTTTTGGTGGGGGGGATATATTTCTCAACCATCTAATAGCACGTTTATGCCTATCTGTGGGTAACTGCCGCATTTCACTCAGACACTGGGGGACATATTCTGTGCTGTCACTTTCTACCAAGCCAGCAGCAAGACCAGGCCTTAAAGCTGTTTGAAGCCTGATATAAATTTGATTAGCCATGCTTAAAAGCCACAAAAGACTGAAAGAGGAGTTACAAATCCTTTGGTGCACCATCTTCTTTTGCAGCATCTACAGCACAGACACCTTAGCCTTGAGAGAATTAAAAAACCAGTTATTTATAGTGTTGCATACGAACAGAATTATATTTCTTCCCTTTTTGCTTGGGTGGGTTCAAACTGCTAAATAGAATCATTAGCAAATCACTAAGTGGTATGCAACAACCCAGGCAACCCTTCAGTTTAGATGGCAGATATCACCTATTTAGTTGCGAAATTTACTTATTGCTGCATCCTTTTGCACAGTTGCAGTAAGACTTTTGTTTCCATTATATCCCTGTACTTCTGGTCTCTGAAAAATACCAGTTGTTTAAAAATATGTTATGGGTTACTCTGCCCTGATTCACAGTGGCTGCAATCTCTGGACAATGATTTCACCCAAGTTTTCTAAGGGCAAAATTTGAATGCCACATACATTTCCCTGTGCAGATGTATATGTACATCTACATACAAAAGTCTGGTCACAGGCACCCACAAATTCAGCTTCACCTTACATTCCATAAATTCCAACCAACTGCAGGTGATACATGATGTCTGCAAATAAGTGTCCACGCAGGCAGGCTGGATACCTCAGTGTAGAAATGAGACTTTTCACCGTCCTCATCAGTAGTCTAAATAATTCAGAAGAATGCTGCAAAACATCATAAAGTTTACAGCAAAGGATATTTTCTAACAAAGAATAACTCTCAAGCCCTGTCTCACAAGCACTTTGATGCTTCGACATTAGTGCACTAGTTTAGAACAGCAGAACTACTAATCCACAGATATTGCAAAATATTCCTTTTATCAACACTGCTTCTCTACCAGAAATATATTCTGAATGCCCCAAACCTGGCTTGTTTACTTCTAAAGCTAAAGCTCAGGAGCTTTCTTCTCTGCCTGGAGACACTGCTTCCAAAAAAAACAAAAAAAACCAAAACAACAAAACAAAAAAACCCCAAAAACAATAAACAAAAAAAAACACCTCTCCTTAAGCCTTAAGAAGATCTTGATTGTCCCAAAGACCAATCTGTTTTTTCTCCCCTCTGTTCATTTTCTTCTCAGTTTTCTCCACAAAAGAGGATGTAAAGCTCTGGCTGAGATGCATGCTGCCATAGTCGCATCACTCCTGCCTTCATATTCCAGTCATCAAAAATATTGTTAACTTCCACAGCAAGCAGCTTGGGTCCCAGAATGGGTACATGTGAGTGGGCAAGGAGGGATGGAAATTGGAGAGCCTGCAAGGAAAGGACAAAGCAAATACTTCATACCGTGATTTCCCTCTCCTAGGGGATGGAATCCTCTCAAAAGCTTTTGATCTTTGGATGCATGGAGTTGGAGAATTAAGACAACTTAAGAATTAAGACAACCAGTCACTGGCTTCCTTGTCAGTACCTCTCTCCTCCCTTTGTCACTTCCACTGCACACTTCTGGCCAGGCTTTCCATCCTCTGGCAGGGTCTGCCTGCCCTGTCTGCTATATTTGAGAAAAGGCAAGAAAGCTGAGACAGCAGCTTTTTCCAGCTTCTCAACACAAGCCCACAGAGGCAGGAACTGAATGCCAATCAGATCACTATATGGATGAAAATAAGTTGATGATTAATGTTTTCTGTTGAGTTTCAGGGATGAGCAAAACTGGTCTTGAGACTTCACTTTTTTGATTACTTATGCATTTGTCTTTCTAACCTTAATGCTGGATAATGGATTTTAAAAGACAGCTTGGCCTCAAGCTTTTACTGATTAACTGCATATATGTACTTAGGTCCTTATAACTGCCTTAAGCAATATTGTATATTTCCATTTATCAAAATGCAAATGGGCACCTGAGATCATAAAGACAGACAACTTAGTAAAACAATCCCATGTTCACGAAGAAAATGACAGAACAATTTAAAACAGCACTCTCGTCCTACTACAGTAGCCATGCGAGCTCAAAAAGGGCATTCTTAAATTGTTAATCAGGTTTTGCTGGCTCCATCTATCCACAATCTGTCAGAAGGAGATTTCAATGTTTCCTTATTATTTTTTTCATTTGTATTCTTAGCTACCTACATTCTCAGGCAACACCCCTTTCAAAGAAAAATAAACTAAGTTTCATCCCTCAACAACATAAAATAAGCATGATTTCTGTGGAAGGAAGGCTGGGGAAGAGAAAAGGAATCACCTGCAAAGTTCATTTGGCTATATACAAAGCAAAGGAGAAAAAAAATAAAATCACCATGCAATACACAGCAGTATAATCAATTTCTATGTGCTGCAGAGGAATGCAAAACTTTAGCCAGTGCAATTTTGTCTTCTTCACTCACCAAATGCATAAAATACTGATAACTGATTTCATAAGAGAAAAAAGATTTTTATACAGCAAATAAGGACAGTGTAACTGAAGGATTCAATGTCCATTTGATTTCTATACAGAAACATCCACTTAGATTTGAAGGCAACATGTGTTAAAGAGTTAGCCCAAAGCTGCCCTACAAATCCCTACCCTGCATTAAATGTTCCAATTCTGAAAAACAGAGCATGCCTCCCATTTCTATTACATCAAATGCTTGCCCACAACTTGCACAACTTGTTCACAAATACATAATGGTTGACTAATAACTATTTACCATGTCCCTCTGAAGATGAAGGAAAAAAAAAAAACAACAAAAAAAACCAACAAATAAAACCAGAAGAAAACTAATAAATCAACTTTTAAGGTGTTGTTGCCCTGAATTCAGGTGGCCTACCCATCCAGACCCATGCTATACTTCCAGCAGCAGAGAAATCTCATCCAAAACACTCTGCTTCCCCCTGTTCATAACAACTACCTTAAAGGCTGAATCATGGTTTTTAATAAACATTCTGAATTATTGAATAAGTGCACCTGATTTTCCAGCATCTCACCAGGTTGCTAAATAGTCAAAGAAGCTTTTTCTCCAAATAGTAGCCATGTTCTTTCTTCCCCAGTGAAGGACAGAAGTTCCATCTTGCTGGCACTAACAAGAATTCATTTTTTTCCTCTATAAACCATAGACTTTTGGAACCACAATACAGATACCTCCCACATCATACTGTCAAATTCATCACATTAAGAATAATACTTTTATGCTAATCTCATTGTTTATACCAGTTTTACCACAAGTCTTGTAAGCATGAAAACTAGAGGACAACTTGTAGTCTAGACACCTCTAGGTACTTCTACAGTTATTTGTGACTGTGTTGTCAACTGTGCCACGATAATTCATTGTAGTAACACATTCTCCTTGCAGAGGATATGAGATTTAACACATTTGTCCTATAAAATTCAATTAGCCATTTCAGATGCACCAGAGTTGTAACATCAAAACCAGCTAGCTTTAAAGTAGAAATTCCCATTAGAAATCACAGTTTTTTCATGGCAAAAAGACTGACAGTCCACAGCCTTCTCACAGCAGAATACATATTGGGCTTGCATGTTGCAACTCCTTTCTAAAGACTAGAAAAAAATCTTTTCCAGAGCAGTAAGGTTACCACTGTCAGCTGCACTGAACTACATACTTCCTTCTCTTTCGGGTCTTATCTTCAAAAATCACGGAAACAAAGATGTAAACTTGGACATTAAAGAGTGTTAAGATCAAAGTATATGCACTACTTTTGATATTAACCAAAGCCTTGAACCAGCAATCTAACTGGTACAAATCAGGGGTGTCTGTAATTTCAGAAACAGCTGAACTGAGCTCTGTGCCGTGGCCTGCATTTGCTCACCGACTTTTCAAAGCACACTATCCCTGTATGTTTTTACAACTACCTGCCAATCAAGAAAGCAGCAGGAAACCAAATTCACTTCTTGGCATTTTCACCATTTATCTGTCCACATTTCTTAACACGTGAAGTTTTCTATTTCTTTCTTCTCCTTTAAAAAATTTTAAACCTTTAAAAAATTTTAACATCTCCATCCAGAGAAATTTCTGTGCATTGTATGAAATCACGGCCTGTATAAGATCCCTTCCTTTTAGTTTACATAAAAATTACTGTATATCACAATTCAGTGAAAAAGAAGAATATACAGGTGCATAAAGAAATTACGTAAATAGACATCGATAACAGATTAATATTGGTGTATTATCTCACCTGTACTCCCTCATCCTCCCCCCACTTTCTAGCTATTATCATATATATCACTCTTATGGTCTGCATATCCCAACAGAACTTCAAATTCTCGTATCAAAGAAGTAAAAAAAGATGTTTATGATCTCCTAACCTTCACTATTTCCCACAAAAATCTGAGTTTTCATCAGCAGTCACGCACACTGCCCCTTGTTGAAGACATTCCAATGCCATCTTCATAACTTGCATTGAAATGAGTCTGCGCCAGAACTTACAGGCAGGAGCTTACACAAGGCCAGGGAACACACTCAACTAAGCAGTTTTCCTACAGAAAAGGCAGTGCAAAAAATGCAGGTAGATAGCTGGACAACACTTTAAATTTAACTTTCCCTTGTGCTTTAACTCACCAATTTAGAGCATACTTAAGTCTACACAAGACTCTCAGAACATGTTAACTTATAATATGCCATAAAACTTTAGCCAGGGCAACATATCATGGCTTGAACTATAGCATACACATCTCCAGTTACAAGTATAAAATTCAGGATGAATGGAAAGAAGACAGGAAAGAAAAAGCTCATGTTTGGATTCCTAGCATTTGTGGTACCCTATTAATGTTTTATGTTAACAGGACAAAACCCAGGATATTAGGATGCATGCTGTGATGCAACAAAATGTAGTACATAACTGTACTTAGAGGGATGGCTTTCCTCCCATAATACAACATTCTTTTGCCTCATTTCTGAGGCAAACAAGACTGAATGATATCAAGGGAATGCAAAGGAGTTTGGTATCTATTCTACATCTTTTTGAAACTCATTGATTGGATTTTTGTCTGAGGCAAGAGTTTCTATACTAGATGTCTATCAAGAAAAAGACAGCAGCTAGGTGGAAGAGATGCTGTATTACCAATCCTCTAACATCAAGGTTGCAGAGTAATTTCTCTACATCATACAGAAAGTATTAAAGAGCAAGGTGTAATAAGCATTCCACCAGAAAATAAACTTTTATCAGAGCCAGCATCTTAACTGGACACCAGAGAATCAAGACAGAAAGCCTTGTATATCAGAAGCTAGGTTCACTGGCAAAAGGGCTTTCTCCTCAACTTCTCAACAAGACTTCTCTTCACTTCAGCAGAAGAAGGAAAAAAATGGAGGATTGGGCCCAAAGGAAGCTGGGAACAAAATGCACCTTAAACCAATAAAATGCCCATGGTCCATCAAGTTGTCTCGTTACTGAGAAGTCATTAATTAAAATTTTAATGGCATGCAAGCAGGTTTCTGAATCATTAGGCAGCAGAACACAGTTTCAACAATATGAACAGAGGGATAGAGAAAAATCAACCACCACTGCTTAATCATTTAGAACTCTGTCCTGCAGCTATTCATCTGAGGAGAGCAGAAGTCCCTTCTACCACTGCAACTACCTTCTCTGTCGCAGAAGGCCATTAATTTATTCTCCCTTATGTCAAACTGTAATGCTTTACCTGCATTGAATTGGAATTGAGAGTGGGTATGTGTGGTGTTACATTTTAGTTAAATGGTATACTCTGTCTCACCCCTCAAAAACGTACAGTATATTCCAAGCCTGTGATGCTCCCCTGATGTATCATGCATCTGTAAACCCATTGGCTCCAGTCTTATTCTGCGCCCACTTTGAATCTCCCTGTTAAACTGTGTGAGGGAGTCCACATCCTCTCTTGGCCCTTTTTCTCCCTAAGCTCTCCCTCTCTCTCCCTCCCTCCTCCTTCCCCTCTTCTCCCTCCGAAACCATGCTACTCCCGGAGGAGGGACCCCCAATAAACTCTCATCTAATCAGCACCCTCAGAAGCCATGTGGAGTCTCTTTGCCTGCCTGCTGCTACCTGCGAACATACAGCTTAGGGGGCCCCCAGGGACTCCTTGGGGACCCCCAAACAAACCTCAACAGGTATGGATTTTTGCCACAGGTGTAAAACAAAATTATCATGCAATGTTTATGAAGCATTACACATCTAGGCACACACAGAACTGTTGGAACATTAATAACACAACAAGAAAAATGATAGTTTGAAAGTAACATGAAGCCCACAAGAGAAAAGGCATGACAAAGTTATGGTTCCCTGTGCAGCATCACACATGTAACTACTGTCTGCTTCAAGACAATGATGAAGTAACATGCCATTTTTCTCCGCAAGACCTGCAGAGAAGGGCTCTGTAGCTTCATCCAGCACCACCCACAGGGTGAACAGTGTGTGTTTCATAAACAGTTTATCACTACATGGTTCTCATTTTGGAGTTCAACGTATGGCCCCTCTGCTCCATGCACTGGCTTCATTGAAGCCCAGCTCTGCAAATAGATTATTAATTTCCTCCTGGACTTTCACTGGCATTCATTACAGTATCCAAGTGCTTCATTACTAGTATGAAAATGTTTTTTACAATAGTTCTCACAACATGAAGAGATGGTCTTGTCCACTACCAACAGAGACTACCTACTTAAGTGTCCCTAGCTGTACATGCATAGTCTAGAGAGCCTGAGAACCCATTTTCAGAGAACCCATTTTCAGAGTATTTAGCATCAAATCTACTTTACACAGTTTGTATTTTCAAGCAATATCTATAACTGTATTTGTTAGCATGCCCACACACTTGCCTTTCTGAAAACCAGATGCAAGTCACATACAAAGAAACAAAAAGAAAAATCTTCTATATTGGTGATGTTGAGTTGCTCCAAGTAGTAAGAGCTCTAGGTTCAATGTAATTAAAGTCACTGCAAAAATTCCTATAATTTTGCACTTTTGTGGTTAAAGTATATAAAAAGGTGGGAGTTGTGACTGAAGAATTCCTCATTTCTGGGGCCATTTCTAAAAAGCCGCTCTCCTAGCAGGTATTTTATTATCTAAATATGAGTTCAGTCTGCAAAATCTCCTTCTATGGTAGCAGAGAGATATTTTGTCTTCTTCATTATGTATTTTAATGAAATAGAGAAATTTTTATCACCAAGACCTCCACCTCACTGTCAATGAAGCAAAAGTTGGCCAAGGGGGTGATAGACTATTACAAAAGAAGGAAGCAGGGGAGAGAGAGAGAGAGAGAGAGAGAGGGAGCAAGAAATATTACAGCTGCGTGTCAGTTTCCTCAGGTCACCACACAAGGAAGGGATGAATGCATGTGATCATTTCATTAAAGACTGCACCATAATGGACAGGAACAGAGAATTCTATGTTGGCATTCCTGATTTTGTGATATAAATAATATTCCTTTATTAAATGACTTGCATGTAGCTTCACAGTATAAAAAAAAGCAACAAAGGAAAAAGCAAAATGGGAAGACAAATATGGCAGCCATAAGAAATGGGTGATTTAATTCAACCCACTGACCCTCTGAAAGCCAACAAAACGCCTTGTAACCTCAGTAAATTACCATTTCCCAACACATTCAGGGCAGAAGACGACAGCATATCAAGGGTTCACAGACAGTTGCTGATAAGAGGAAATTTTTCATGTTGAACCTCACCCCAGGCTTTAAAGAGGAAAATTTTTTTTAGTGAGAACAAACTTGCTGCTTCTTCCACTAAAATGTGTATTTTCTGTTCCATCTTTCTCCTCGTAACTTTGAAAATGCTTCACCAGCCCCACTACTATCTCCTCCTCCCAGACCTATTTGCTATTCCAACACAACACTCCACAATCCTCTCATTTCAGACCTATCTTCTTTAACCAGTATCTGTTAGCCATGAAATCTAAGCTCTTTGTCCTATTCCTTGTGGGAAGAATCTCTTTGCTCAGTTGTTCCCATCTTCTCTCTCCATATGCCTTTTTCTTAATCTTCAGTCATGCATGCCAGTCATTGTGCCCCATTTCTGATGATTCCCTGTCTCTCCCTCTGGGTTATCTGTCCAATCTCAGCACACTGAGCTTGGGCTCCTTTCTTCAGCTTCTTTTTATGGGATCTTTTCTCTCTTACCCCTTTTCTTCCTTCTGACAGGGCTCCCACTCTCCAACCCACATTCAACTTAACAGAAACCTTCCCCCATCATTGTCAGCATCAAGCCCTGGACTAGCTAAGGAAAACTGGTGGAGGTGTCCTTCACATGGTATTCAGAACAGTGGATCCTGTAAGATCTTCTTCAGTTTCCTCTCACTGTTCCCTTTACACTGTTAGCATTGCCTTTTCTTTGATGCAACTGGCTCACAACAGTGATAGACCAAAACCACTAAGGTCCACTTGCATGCTTTGCAGGAAGAAGAAAGATAATACCTGAGGAACAATTATCTCTGCAACTCTCAAAGCTGCAGTTAAATGTATGGAAGATAAGAAATGCCATTTTATACAATGACAGTCATAAAGTAGGAACCATCTCACCTAACTCTAATGTACTCTTGTCATCTAGGCTCCTTCTATTGTTGGCCAAGAAATTAGGCCTCTAGACTGGGATTCAGCCTATCTCAAAGTGGAAGGGTTCATCCTTTGAATGTACATAACTGACTACAGATCACCCAGTTAGACATTTACCTTTCAGAAAGATAAGAGTAGATAAGATGGATCTACTGTCCAACTTTTATAAATATGGGGAATGCAAATAGTTTTTCCAGTTTTATATAGAAGGTACTATTTTGCCATTCAGTAGTAATAATAATATCTGCCTTCAATCTTCAATCTTCTGCAACTGTTTGATCTGATTTAATCTTTAAATAACACAAGTAGCCAAACTGAAGCTAATGAATTTCATTCCCTATTTCATTACAACAACCAAATACTGCAGAGGAACTTGAGGAGCAGTGAATAATTCTCACTTTCAGATGAGTCATCTATTCTTTACTGGAAAAACTTAGGTCCCAGTGATACATGCAGTTTCTTAGGATAGACCTGATCACCTTCTCTCACTGCTTAGATAAGGAAGCCAGGTCAAACAGTGCCAAAACTGAACATCAGCACTGAAACAGCAACAAAACAATATGACTAATCTTGATTAGTTGTTTTAATAAAATATATTTTGTAGTAAAGGTAAGATAACACAGCCAAACCAATACAGCCACATTCTTCCAAAGCCTAGAGGAGAACACCAAGCATTTTCAGCCTTATAATCTGTAAGACTACAATAGGTGTTTTATGAGATAAGTAAATGGACCCATTCCAAAATCACTTTCCTGGGTCAGTTGTCACACTTCAGAGATACCTTGCTATAGACATCTGACTGCCTGAGCTACAAAGGTACTCAATGTTGGTAAGACCATTTACATCAGTGAATCATTCAGAAATTTTCAGTTTCAAAACTATACAGCCTTTATCATCACTAAGCAATTGCAGTCATGATTTACTGACCTGTAATGTGTTTAGCAACTGAATTTCCAAAACATGTCCGTCCTAGTAAAAAACTGGTACTAGTCTGTGCCTACATAGAAGTCTGAAGATGCAAGGGACCAGGATCTCCACAAATGTTGTGCAGCTGGAACTTCTGTGACTTGTGTCTCTCTGTCTGTATCTGTTTTGGTTCTTTAGACTATAAACTCTCCACATCAGGAACTGTCTGTTATCAGACATCAGATATGTCTGATATATCAGATATTAGATATACATCAGATATTCACCCTTCCCTTCAGATTTTCATTTGAATGTGCCTTTCTTCACTACTGCAGAGGTAGTTTGCCTGGACAAAAAAAAGATTGGGAACTTTCAAGTATTCCCCTTTACCTCCACCACTAACAATTCCACTAACAATTCCAATAACAATTGGGAAATATCACTTGAGCTGGGGGGAGCTGTCTGGTATCATTGGTCTAATCAAATGGAAAAGAAAAAGCACATGTACCCTACCTTGCTGAGAAGACTTGTTTAAGAAAAAAAAAAAGAAATCCAGGATCCTGTGAAGATTGATGAACTGTACAGGACAGTTAATTGTCACTGTTCCCAGATGAGTTATTAAAGCTGTGAAGTAATTAAATCACATCTCGTCTTTCTTCTTATACAGCCTGGACAATCTCCATGTTGGAGAAACGAGGGTAGAAATAAGAGAGAAAAGCTATAGATTGCTTTACTTGCAGAGCATAAGACTACTTTGAAGCAGCCCTTGCTGGGATTACAAAATCATACAAGAATTGTTATAAGTGTGGGTGTTTGTAAATAAGGCTAAGGGTAGCTTTAGAAGTTCAAGAAAAATTCTCAAATATTTGTGCTTAGCTGGTATACATTTCGACTTTATCTTTTGAATTTTAACTTGCATTGTCAAAATGTTTGATTTCCAATTTGGGAGAGGCAATATTTACTATTGAGGGATAATGAGTTTTAAAACACTGTTATCATCGCTTAACAGCTAACCAAACTGGAGAGAAAATCAACCACAGAACAAAACTGGAGCAAGGGAATTGCTAACAAAAAAATACTTCTCCCTTCAGCTCTACAAAGAGATCAGAGAACAGTTCTTTACTCAAACCAGATTTTAGATGCTTCCTTCCGTGCACAGAACATATGGCTTGCATCTATTTTTTCTTTAAAACAGAACTACATTTCTTCCTGTTAGTAAACATACCAAGGCTTTTAGGAGAACCAACAACAGCAAAACTTTTCTTGCTTTTTACTGTAGAACATGGGTATTCCAAAGAGGAAATAATTTCTCTCACCATATGCATAAGCTGAATGGTTTTGTAAGAGTTAACAGGTAAAAATACTGCCTTACATAAAAATTCATTCATTTTTACACAACTAGCATTTGAGGAGCTGTGTGTCTAGCACACAAGTACTTTAACAAAACTGAATTTAACTTGACAGGAATACCTGCATTACCTCTTCCCCTCCAAGCTTCCATTCCCACCTTTCTCCTTATTCCACTTTTTTCTTTTATACGCCACCCCTTTCATACTTGCCTTTTTTCTTTAACAAAAGTCACTGCTGAGTAAAATATGAAACGCTAGCACGGGAACAGATAATTCCTTCCCACTGCCCTATCACCCCTTCCTCTGCCATCCTGAAGGCAATATAGTTACTCAGAAAAAAAAGTTGATAGCAATTTTAAACAAAGGTAACAACTGAAATATCGCAGGTTTTCATGCTTCACACTTCCAACATAACACAGCATTGTCCACCCAAGCCAGCAACTGGCTCCAATGTATTTAATTTCCCTCCCAACCTTCTCAGTTTGGTATCAAATACAGGAGAGAATTTGACCGTACATGTAAGTGGATTGCTAGTCCAGATTGCTAGTAATGCTATTTGTCCATTTTGCACCCAGAGAGTGGTGAAAAAAAAGCAAGAAATCTGCATAGAAAAACATGTAAAAACTGATTCAGCAGCTCCATCTTGCTAATATTAATGATAAACCCAGCTGACAGAAACCCAGTAGCAAATGAGAGCATAACTGAGATGAAGAGAGATAACAGGATCTGGGGGCAGCTTATGCAAATATAGGCAAAAAAAAAAGCTCTCTGCTGTATGAAAAAAGAGCATTGGGGGTGGGGTGATGCACAGCAAAGAGGAGTCCTAGCTTAACTCCATGGGCTACTCAGCCTGGATGTGGCACTGACTTCCAGCAGCAGTACAAATCTGCAGTGGAAGTCAAGAAGGATACTGGGAAAGACAAGTCTAGAAAAGAGATGTTTAAATGCTCTATAAATGAACTTCAAAAACTACCAACACAACAGAAAAATATGCCACCATGATGGCATCCAGCATTATCTTAGTAACAACTGTAAAATGCAGCAAGCTTGGAAACGTCCAAAACAACTACAAGCCAGTAATTTTGAACAAAAAGATCTGATGTATCCACCCAACTCTGACAGACTAGTTATTCGATACTAATTGGGCTCTGCTAACAGCATGGCAAGAAGACGCTGTACAGTGAGGCTACAGACAGCAGTCATTTATCTAATCTTAACATTTTAATAGACCTTTGTTATCACAGCTTGGCATCAATACTGTACTCTGGAAAGTACCGTTCCCTGAAAGCCTCTCAGTCTGGTATTTCCACAGTTACATATGCCATCACAATGACTTTCTCTGAAGCATCCAACTTTCCTTGCAAAAGGCACATATTAAATAATGACAAGCCAGAAGCTCTCTCATTAACAGCCTTTTTCATCTGACCATCCATCCATCCCATCAAATTAAGAGCATGAAGTGCATTGTTCCAACCTTTGTCCATATCTTTTCTTCCCATAGTTAAACTGCCCAGACATCACTGCACACAAAAGCATCACAATAGTATCTTTTTTTTTCATGGGTACCATGCATCTCTTGACAGAAAGACCAAAAAAACCAAGGTTTCTTCCCTCTCAGAATCAATACACATAAACACGGCTACTGTCTAAGCAGGTTTGCATGGAACTGTATATCATAAATGTTATCACTGTTGCATTTTACTTACAACCTTTAAGTCAGGGGTCTTGTCCATATAATAAACATTTCTTTCAATATAGATGACCACTCACAAGTAAGTAGTGGCAAGAAGAGCAGCTAAGCTGTGTCTACACACCATTAGGAAGGGCCCTGGCTAAACTGCTTATGCTTGTGTTTTCTTGAATTCATTTCTAGAAGCCATCTACCCCCAAGGTCTCTAGCAGGAGGCAGAGTGCAAGCAGACCAGTGACAACATGCACTGGAATGTCTCACTGCAAGGAACCGCCCAAATCAGACATAGAAGGATGGTTACAGCAGCCCATTTAAATAAAGGCATGACTGGCCAGTAACAGACAACAGCAGGTCTTATGCTGCTGGCCTTCATTAGCTCTCAGGATCCAATCACATCATTGCTTATAAACTCTTCTCAGTAAGAAGTTGTAACTTGGACAGCAAGAGAGGGGGTAGGCAGGGCTCAAGACAAGATTTCTTTAAAGCCCCTGACAGTTATCCCTCATTAGAAGAGACAAACATTTCTTGGAATCAAAAAGACAAAATTTGAGGCTAAAGGAAGAGCAAGTTTTGTTTCCTGGCATCCAGAAGGACATGACTTTGAGGTGTTTCTTCTTTGAAGTATGAGGAGTAATGTCAGAAATATAAGATTCTTGTGAATGAAATTATGCAACAAGGAAAAATGTCAAAATACTTCTAGCATTCCCAAAGCATGCCAATAGGCAAGAAACCTCAGCTAGGCTAGGCTACATATACTCCCACTCATGATACTACAATACCTCAACCAACACAAGACATACTGAGGAAGAATTTTAACTGATACTATCCCATAAACTCCCCCTTCTTTCTCCTCTATGTTCTTTCAATTCCCAGCACAAATAGAAAAACAAAACAGCAAACTAGACAATATGATTTCAGTCCATCATATCACCTGCCATCACCAGCTTTCCAGGATAATAAATCACTTGGCTATGGATACAGAAAGTTCACATATTATTAAAGTTCACTCTAATGTTGAGAGATAAAAGATCCATCCTTTCTTCAGCAAAGTCTGAGGATCCATTAAACAACAGCACCTCATTCTGCAAGGCCTCCAGAATTACCCAGTAAGCCAGTGACAGTCAGTTCCAGTGACACACCTGAAGGACATTAGCAACACCAGCCAGTTCCCAGAGCTCATGGTTCCAGGATTTGGAACAGAGCATACCAAGGCAGAGAGATTATGCTATCAGTGACACAGCTGGAAGTACACTCCAGCAGCTGCAGTTTGTCACAACCACACCCAAAACACTGATAGTCTTCAAACTGCAAGAGACCATGTGGTCAAAAAATCTTCTTCTCAGTCGTGGCAGTTAAAATTGTTGTTGAACTAAGTCTCACACCTTTTAGCAAGCTAATAACCAAAAAGAAAAAACCAAAAAAACCAAAAACCAAAAAAAAAACCTCAGTCCAAATGATCAGTGTTTACTCAGTGTGATGCTGTTTACTCGGTGTTTACTCCATTTAAGATCAGTGTTTACTCTGTGTGACCTCGTGTGTTTCTCTGACACATACTAGCCTGATATACTGGGTCAATATTAGCTCAGAGCAGCCTACATTAAGTGCCAACCACTCTAGCATCAATTTTATCAAGTCAGATGGAGCTGTTGTACCCAAAATCCAAACACTTTCTTTTATACCTTTCTTCTACAAACTGTTAAAGGCTTTGCACTGTTAAGCATCTGGCAAAAGTTGATTACGCACCATTAAATCTCTTCTTGCAGAGGAGCATAAGTGGGTTCAGGGCAGCTATTAACATATGCCAAGATAAAAAGCATCATCCAGTAATACCTCCATTTGAAAAAACATTTTAAACATCGAAAAACACAAAGAAAACACATATCTTTCTGTTCAATATTATACCTCTTCATTTAACATCTGTGCTGCTATTCTTCTACTAACAGAACTCTCCCTTCTTGGGTGAACACAAAATGTGCAGCCTGCTCCTTCAGAAGAGAAAGTTTTCAGCAAGTCTTGTGTTTAACACAGTAAGTACCATCTAGGTGACAGCCAAAGAATGTACATTTGATTTATCCAGGCCAGAGAGTGGCCTCAGAGTATTAAAAAAATCCCCAAAGTACTCACATCCCGAGACATCATTCAAGTAAAAAGAAAATACAGCAGGCTGCCTCAAACTTCTTATGAGGTTGTTCAGAACTTAGTCATTAGATTGGCTTAGAATCTAACATTTTTAATATTTAGATCACATATACTGACAGTAGCTACAGAAATTACCTGTCCAAAAAGAGTAACTACATGCACCTTTTAGCTGTGCCTAATGCATTTCAGCAGCTTCAAGCAAGCAAGGAGCTACTGTTATATCACCAGTCAGCAGAGCAGCAGCACAGACAGAGCTGGTCAGCAGTGGTGCATCAGAATTGCCTGGAAATAATCCAGTATGGATACTTATGGACCTGTGCATTTAAACACAGACAAGTCACACTCAAGTTGCCACATACACACAGGTATAACTTTCTCCAGACCATTAGACGTTCACAATGGGGAGTGACTACCCCAAATGTTTTACAGACTTCAGCATGGGGAAATGTTGTATTTGCAGGTACCCTCAGGTCAGGGAGGAATGATGATCTGACTCCATGCTATCAGAAGGCTAATTTATTATTTGATACTACTATATTATATTAAAGAATACTATACTAAACTAAAGAATACAGAAAATATACTTACTGAAACGCTAAAAGATACTAAGGAAAAAATCGTGACTCTTTCCAGAGTCCCGACAAAGATTGGCACCAATTGGCCAATGAGTCAAAACAACTCACACCAGAATCCAAGCAGGCAATCATCTTCAGGTAAACAATCTTCCATGATACATTCCACTTGTGCACAAACACAGGCGAAGCAAATGAGGTAAGAATTGTTTTCCTTCATTCTCTGGGGCCTCTTGCTGTCTTTTCAGCTTCCCAGGATAAAACTCCTGGGGAAAGAATCATGCCCAGAGAATGTGGATGCCACAGGGAAATCATTAGAATCTGTATTACAATGTTATGAATACAGATATGCAGCACACACAATGCAAATGATAAATGTGATTCTGCCTATGCAAGTTAGTGAAATGTGATTAAATATGTTAAAGGATTCCAATGGATTCCACGGAAGTCTTCACCTTACTGACCTCCCAAAAGTATGCTAACAAGCACAACAGTCAAGTATCAAATCCTCACAAGTAACTCATAGTGTTCCACACATGTAATTATTCCCCTTTTTCCAAAGATTCTTCTTCCCCACTCTCATATCATCCAGGCTGCAGATGGTAGCTGTGGGAAAAACTTTAAATATAAAAATAAAGACAACTGGGTTTTCCTTTATTTCCTGGATTTTTATCACTCTCAGCAAGCTGAAAGAGTGTGTCTCTGTGCCGTCTCTGAAACTATCCCAAACACTACAACATAACTTCTCCAAAAATACTCAAATTTCAGTCAGAAGAAACTGTTTCCATGTTTTGTTCCGAGTATCAGATTAAGCGCTGACCTTTTACTGAGAGGTTGTATCGTTCCTAGAAACATGACAACACAGAAATCAGAGAGGATATTCTCTTGTAGCTTTATACCACAGAATACGACACATTTAGACAGACATTTTAGTGAATTATATTGTGTACATCATCCCATTCAAGGAGTCTGGTGGTAACAGTTAATGAAGTGTAACACATTTGTTCTACATCATTTCTGTTTATAAACCACACAGAACACATCCCTGCTTCTAGTTCTACAGAAGACACTTAGCAGCACCAGCCCTGCTCAGTAGTGTTCAGTTCAGACACTTCAGCTTTCACAGAGCTCTTTGTAGTGCTGGTCGCCATCACTGCAATTGCAGACAACGCCTGCCATACTGATGCATCAATAAGATGACCTTTTCAATAGGTCACATTCCTACATGAGATTCTCAGAACAAACAACTTTTCTTCTGACTTAGCTCAAACCAGCCTCCAGGATGGCTGCAGAATGAGAGAGAAAAGCTCCTCAACACCTGGACTTGGGCTTCAAGGAAACACTTTTTTTTATGTAGGGCATATTTCTGTTAGCTTTTCCCAATTCGTATAAGCAGGACACTTTTGGGACAGGAATTAACAATTTCCCTCTCAGCTTTATCTGGAAAATATCAACTAATTAGTACCTCAAAATAAACAACAATGAAAATCATAGTAGCAGACAGATTATAGGTGAGGGAAATGACAATTATGAAATAATTTCTCTTTGCACCTTTAAACACATTCTGCCAAACTTTGTGCCAAGCTTTGCGGCATCCATATCACCTGTCAGTCTGTAGCCCCTTCACAGACATGAGAGCAATACTTCAGCATTGCTGACCACTATACACAAGACTAATCAAAGACTAACAAACCTTGGCAGAACTTTATTTAAGAAATTCACTTTTCTTTAGATCAATATTTGGCATTGAAGTAAACATTTATAAAAAGAGAAACAGTTTTCTTTGGGGATATACACTATCAACAAGCAAACACAAAACACCAACAGATACTGTTTGTTTACTGCAAACTTTGCAATAGTGAAATCTGTCTCACACTCATTTCTAAACCAAGTTTGAATGCCTACAGCTTGCCAACATCACCATCATGTGTCTATGGAGAACTGCAGTGCCAGTATGCACAACCACTTAAGTGATGTGATTCACAGATTTTTCTGTGTTTTGTGTATGTTGGCATATCTTGGGCGCATGCTCAGTCTAGTTGTTGCCTGTTTTCCATTAAATGGGAAGACCTTTAAAGACAATAAATATAGGTTTTCATTAGAGCCCTAAGGCATCCATTCATCACCTTATCTTGTCCCAAACGGTTTTTGAAGAGACATGTAATAAAAGTATTCTCATTTTGCCAATTGCATAAAGGATTTAGAGATGGTGAATGAACATAAATTAAATCTAATTACGTACTTCCTACCTTGTATTTAAATGTACTAGCAATGCTGTCTCTTTCATTTGCTCCATCCTGCAGTGTCTAGAGTCACTTCACTAATTCAGTGCTTGAGATTCTCACTAAAACTAAAACATGCAGGTAGCAGAAAAAGGTAAACTTTGATCTATCTTCAACCAACCTGAAGAAAACTAGAATTGCTATTTCCATAAGTAAGCACAGCTGAAGAACAGCTCTAGAAAGCTCTAGGAATATAGAAGGTAGTAAATTCCACTGCAATTACATGAAGCAGTAAGCAAAGCATCAGAGACAGGTAGTGCAGAAATCAAGTAAGGTTATGCTGCCAAAGCAGGACCCCAAGATAGGCAGCCAAGCTGAAAGATGTAAGGAAAATTGTGCACGACAACCTCCCAACAAAGGGAACTGAGGGGAGGATTGTAGTGAAGACAGGGAGCGTGACAAAGCAATGCTGGCTTCAGAAGTACAGGGCAGTTTTACATGAGGTCAACTTAAGAAATGGGCAGAAAAATGAGAGCAAATGGAAAAAAAGAATTGAAATGATCATATGATAAGAAAAAAAAAATTGAGAGTGCAAATGATGTGTAAACAACAGGAACCTGGCAAAGATAAATACTTAGCAAGGAGATCAGAAGATCAGGACAACAGGGTAACTTGAGAAAACTAAGTGAGGAAGAGAAGAAAACTGAAAAGGAGGTAAAGGCAGGAGAAGAAATGGAAATGGCCACTCTTGCCACAGCATACACAAACAGAATTCCAGTTCCAAATTCTGGCACATCCAGCAACTTCTTGTGTTGTTGTTTTTTTTTCCTTCTCTGCCACTTATGCAGCCTTATTGCTTCTTCCTGAAGCAGGGCATGATCCTGCACCAGTAACAACTCCTGTCATCCTCCCCTGGGCAACTCTACCAGGAACTCTGCCACCAAGAAGCCAACGACAGTTGATTTATTCTAGTTTTGTAAACACCACTCTACTTCCATGTTTACCACTACATACTACACCACTCATGACTTGTAGAGTTAAAATAATGAGAACTGTGGTGACTCTCAAAATACTTGCAAACTGAGGTTTCCTGTTGTGAGAGTCATCAGCTGGGGCCTGACTGAAGATTGCCACCAAACTGTGGGAGAAGTTATTTTTGTTTCAGGTTTGTTTGGCTTTCTTAAGGAAAAAAATTCTACAAGCCACTTCTTATGCATGAGGTTGTTTCAGCAGAATGTCTGGATTTCAGCTCAAGCTGTGATCTCACCATCTTCTCCGACTTAAAAACACTCATACAGACTGTTTTTCTAACTCTCACCATCCTAACCAAAACATGTGACATCACTCTTTCTATAGGTGTAAAAATGCCATCTCTCTTTTCCACACACAGTATTGAATTACTTCATTAATCAGTGGGAAACTCTGAGTTTGAGAAGCATGGTTTGAAACTGGGGTTCAGTATGTTAAAGTAACAGTATGTTGGTTTGTCACTACAAATGTCTTTTTTTTTTTTTTTCAGACACAGATCTTTGTTGTATGTTTTTCTCTGCTTGGTGGTTTTCTGTTTGTTTTCTCTCTATCCTAGTTCTGCTACCCTATTGTCTTTTCTATCTAGACTTTCATTTACCATAGATGTCCTTTCCCAAAAAAAATGCTCACATGTTCATTTTTCTTTCTTTTCATTTTAAATTTATGTCTTCCTTCACCTACTTGATCTCTTTCTCCTAGTTATTTAACACTTATTTTAGCTTTGTTTTGGCCATCTTACCTTATATCTGTCACAATTTTAAAAAATGTATTTCTCCTTTTTTTTTTTTTTTTTTTT